>JARPMJ010004875.1:0-69874 GCA_033366665.1 Phoxinus dragarum | reverse complement strand
CCATCGCTGCTTGCAGCTATATTTATTTATATATATAGATATATATATATATATAAAAACCCGCCACCCCGGTGCCTTTAGGGTTCCTGTGCACAACGGGCAATAACGTAACTCCGCTTTGACTGTCGAGAAGAAGTCTGCTTTAGAGCTTGCATCAGTGTGGGTTCTGCAAAAGTGCGCATCGAGGGCACATATCAACCACAAAGTATGCGTGAACACCCTTCTGAAACCTAAAATGAAAAATTAGACACCCTACAGTCTCATGGACTTAACGGACACATGAAATCAGCAGCCATTGTAAGTACACAACACCGAAAATTCCTATGAAGTGTGGTATATATATTTATTGAAAATACTGTACTTTAAAACACTTGTTTAAAAGAAAAAAACACATATACATAGTATAAAACACTAGATGGCACAATATACCTATTTTTAATAGAGTCTTTCTGCCCCCCTCCCCACACACACAGAGACAGGGGGGGCTGTCTGTGTGTGTGCCCTCCCTCCCCTCCCCACACAGACACACACAATGGGGGGGGGGGGGCTGTCTGTGTGTGTGCCCTCCCCTCTCCACACACACACACACACTCACTCACACACACAGAATGGCAGGGGGAACTCTGGCAGAGAGAGGCAGAGAGCGACAAAACCACATTCAAACCAAAATATCTGACTTCCTGTTGGTCAGAGCTAATGACTGTAAATTAGAAAGTTGTCCGGCTCGATGTGCACAATATACATACCAAGTTTGTTACTGTAGGTAAAAATAACCCCCCCACTTTTGTCAAAAGCATCTTGAAAGTAACACACTTCTTGCTGCCAGTTGGTGGCGCTATAACTTTGACTCACATTAGTTACATCCATGTGATCGCCCTCTTACAGCGAGCACGCTACTGAAGTTTCATCAAGATCAATTAATGTATGAAGACGTTATAACACATCGTGTTTCTCTTTTCTCGCCATAAATTTGTTTCCTCGCCACGGCCAAACCGTTCGAGATATCAAAAAGCCATCCGCAATTTAGCATCCTCAATGTCTTGACTTCATGCTGACCGAGTTTGGTGAAGATCAGATTAAATTTCTTGGAGGAGTATATCAAATTCCAGGGGCGTGCGTTTTCATACAACCCATAATAGCCGACTTCCTGTTGGGCTGGCGTAAAACTTAGAGCACGAAAGTTTTTTCGGCCCGATGAGATCTATATGTGTACCGAGTTTCATACTAATTCATGCAATATTCAGTTTGATATATGGACCAAGTTTTCGGACCCCGTTAAAGGGGGCGCTGTCGAGCCCCCCTGCCACGCCCGGGTACCAGCTTCAGGCCGGCCCTGATGGCCGCAGGTTCTGACCTGTGTGCAAAGTTTCAAGAGTTTTTGAGCACGTTAAGGGCCCCAAAAGTGCCCGAGAAGTCCCACACAGCAGAGAAAGGGTTAAAATAAAGCCCCCCTTCTCTCTCACACACACAGACACTGAGAGAGACTGGCAAAATTCCCATCAAATCACATTCAAACCAAAATATCTGACTTCCTGTTGGTCGGAGCTAATGACTGTCAATTAGAAAGTTGTCCGGATCGGGGAGATAAATATAGATACCGATTTTTGTTACTGTAGGTAAAACTAATACCCCATTTTTGACTAAAGGTGGCGCTACTGAGCCCCTTACCACGCCCGTTTCTGAAACTGTGCACAAGTGTACTAGGCAATAAATGTAAAGTGTCTGTCGAGTTTCATGCAATTTGAAGTATGCTAAGAGTCTCAAAAACTTTAAAAAAGAATATTAAAGTTTGATGCGTTGCCATGGCGACAGTATTAAAGATATCAATAATCCTTTCACAGGTCTACATCTGCCGTGTGTTTACATTATACAGATGAAGTTTGAAGCAAATCGGTAAAAATAAGAGGGTGATTTCAAAGCATTTTGAAAGTGACACACTTCCTGCTGCCAGTTGGTGGCGCTATAACTTTGACTCACAATAGTCACATCCATGTGATCGGCCTCTTACAACAAACACACTGCTGAAGTTTCATCAAGATCAATTAATGTATGAGGATGTTATAACACACTTCCTGTTTCCAATATTCGCCATAAATTTGTTTCCTCGCCACGGCCAAACCGTTCGAGATATCAAAAATCCCCTCGCAATTTAGCATCCTCCATGTCTTGACTTCATGCACACAGAGTTTCGTGGTCATCGGATGAATTCTCTAGGACAAGTGTTTCAAATGCCAGAACATGCGTTTCCATACAGCCCATAATAGCTGACTTCCTGTTGGACTGGCGTAAAACTTAGAGCACGAAAGTTGTTCGGCCCGATGAGATCTATACGTGTACCGAGTTTCATATCATTACATGCAAGCGTGTTTGATATATGGACATGTTTTTGAATCCCATTCCAGGGGGCGCTGCCGAGCCCCCCTGCCACGCCCGGGTCCCAGCTTCAGTGCGGCCCTAATGGCCGCGGGTTCTGACATTTGTGCAAAGTTTCAAGAGTTTTTGAGCACGTTAAGGCCCCCAAAAGTGCCCAAAAGGTAGTAAAATAATAATAATAATAATAAAGAAGAAGAAGAATAATAATCCTTAGAAAAACAATAGGGCCTTCGCCTTTTCAAGGCTTGGGCCCTAATAACATACTTTTACTCCAAACTCACTTCATAACGACAGTTGAGCTCGTCCTTCTGTGAGATGATGTGCTTCTTACACAGAATAAGGCAGTCATTTTATATATATATATTTATGCATTTGGCAGACACTTTTATCCAAAGCGACTTACATTGTATTTCAAGGGGTACACGATTACTTTTACATTCTTATCAGTTCTTGCTTTCCCTGGGAATCGAACCCATGACCTTGGCGTTGCAAGCACCAACGCTCTACTGTTTGAGTTAAAGGAAATATCGTGTTGTGTGTTTATTAGTCTTCTGTTTATTCAGCTATACAGCGATAGTATGATGCCTATAGTGTTTTCCTGGAATGACGGGTGTTATCTACTTCTGCGGTGGGGCATATGTGGCGTGTCTGTGCGAGAGCGCCCTCTGGCGTTCAGATGAAGCAGCATTTACTACCGATCAGCCGCTGCACTGACAAGCTGCACAAAAAATCATCACAGCCTTTGCCAAATCGTGTGCAGATTCATTGCGATTAAGCAGCCTTATAAGATATAGGCTACAGTATATACTTAGCATCAATCTACTGTATTTATTCTGTGTTTGTGCACAAAATATTCCTTAGAAAAAGTATAGTCACAAGGCTGCAAGGTCCTGAACGAATCAATTGTTTTAAACAAATCGGTTTTGTAAATGATTCAATTACTCACGCATGATGACTTTCACTTGTTTTGTTCCTAAAGGAATCAGTGTGTTTGAACGAATTGGTTGAATAAATAATGCAGTGTCTCCTTTAACATCCAGGAAGAGTTACTGAAAAACTATAAACAGTGAAAAGTGCCAGTGCACTTGAATTAAGTGATATATTCTCAAGCAGAGCAATAGCAAAGAATGAAAAAGAATTAATTTATTGCATTGACATTTCTTGCTTGTCTCCTGTGTAGTGAAATGTCTGTTTGAACTTTGAGGGCAGAATGGTATCGGTTGGATCTTCAGTCACCTTCATGTGCTGCATGGTTCAGTGCTCTGTTGACTCTTGAGTTTAGTGGTTAGCAGCTGCCTCAGTTGCTCTAAATCAATCAATGTCCAGCAGCATGTGGTGGTCTTCTGAAATGAGAAAGTCTTCTCTATGTTTGTTTTTAGTTCATATTGCAGTTCTGTTTGTTATTTAGTCCATTTTCCATATATATATATATATTATATCCATATGTGAGATGAAAAGAAGAGAAATTGACTCGATAATGCGTTGTGCAGAAATGAAGTGCTCCTCCACTCTAATCTACAAAAGTTAATTTATTAAGTAAGTGTTATCTTAGTATCATTCAGTTTTTAGTAATATTTTGAAATAGTTTTTCATTATTATATTTTCTGTTTTTATTTTAATTTGTGGAAGATTAAACAATTTTGTTATTTTTGGTAATTTATATATATATATATGTATACAACAAATTTTGCCTTGGCAGCTAGCTGAAATAATAATAAAAATATTATATTTGAGAATTTTGAAATAATTTATTACATTTGAAATTGTATTTCAATTAAAGTTTATTTAATAATTATAATAATAATGCTTTTTTTCTAATGCACTTTAAACAGTTTTAATCCTTCCAGCCAATCAGAATCAAGTATTCAGACAGACCATATATAATAATATATTATATAGAAACTATATATATATATATATATATATGTATATGTAAGGCTTATAAACCTTTAAATTGTAAGTTTTTGTCAAGCTAACATTTAAAACATTTAACATTTAACATAACAATTCTGCATCATGTTACCTCAATTCGAAACCAGGAATACATTTTCAATTCAATTCTGTACGGTGCTCAACCCTGAAGTGTATTTCTCATTTGAAACTGTAGCTTGATAAGCTATCAGAATCTCAAGTAGCTTCCCCAACACTGCTTAGTATAAACCAACATGTCTATTCATGGGGCATACACTTAATGATACCAAAATAACATGAACAACAGACAAACTTTGAGTAGAAGTGAGGGCAGAAGGGGCCACTGGAAATGGAGGAGACGGGTTTTGCTCCTTTGCGCTCCCTGCCTTCAAAGACTCTCAATCTGGGTCACTGCTCTTTGTTTCCCCCGGTTTGCCTGTCAAGTTGAATATGTAGAGACTGGCCTTGCCTGAGGCCCTCGCTAAAAGATATCAGTTTGCGGCGAGCATGCGGAGAACCATAGGCAGGGAAAATTAAGTCCTGTAGACTGAACACGGGCCCCATGGGTGCAGGTCCCATAGGCTGTGGCCCTTGACTCATGTGGACCTTTACCAGCTGCTGAACTCTGTGTGCCAGCGCCTGACACGTGCCAAACTAACCCATGGCGAGGAGTTGTTACACACAGGGTGTCGAAAAATGCATGCAAGTTATTACATCCTCCGTCTGAGAAGTTCTGGAAGCGCACTGGGGTTTGTGCATTTGTGTGTTTTGACAGCAGCAAATGTTTAGCTGAACACAAGCCAGCTGAAGTTGCATCTAGCCGCAGTTGTGCTTCAAAACAGTATTCAAGCTTGGATAAAGAAAGCCGTCAAACTATAATTTCACTTCTTCGGTGCACTGTAAATAATGATCGTGATTTTAACGGTAAAAGACTAAAAATGCTACAGTGAAAAACTGTTAATTGGTTAACATAAAGTTTCCTTACTATGTACGGTAAATAACTGTGATCGATCTAATGGTAAATTTAATATAATTTTACTGTAAAATACTGTTCAATTTACAGTTCTTGAAAGTGAAAAAGAACAACTCATTGTATAATTTCAGTGAAAAAACGTAAATTGACATTCCCACAATTCCCACTCCCACAAAAATTTTTACAAGTATGTACATTAGGGTTTTATGTTACATTTAATGTTGTTAAATTAATGTTTATTGGATTTTAAAAGTTGCATGTGTGTTATCATGATGTGTAACATGTTTGTGTGAATGACACTGTGCAGCTTCTATATATTAGTATTATCTGCTTGTGATGAGCTTTGATTGATCATGTGACTCTCATCACTGCTGTGATTGGTGGTTGTTAGTGTATGGTACAAAACAGATATTAATACTTCAATAGGTCGGTAAATTAACATTATATCAGATAATGAAATACGGGTTATTACCGTAAATTTAAAATGAAGTCTGTAAAGCCTAAAATGCTGCTACCATATTTTATACGGTAAATTACTGACAACTACAGCTGCCGGTATGTTACCGTAAATTTAAAGGAGTTGAATGTTGAATGTAATACAGAAGTAGTTGGTAAAATTTGAGCATCATTCTCAATTCATACAGTAGGGGACGCTGGGGCTAGTTGTCACGGGGACTATATCTCAGTAACTGCGGTTTCAGAGTTTTATATGAGTGATTTTGTGTTGTTTAAAAACTTTAAACTAGAATGTAATTACTTTTTTATACAATGGAGGAATTCTGTCCTCCAAACAAGTGCAAAATTGTCTTAAATTAGTATATTTGTGTATATATATATAATGAAAATAATAATGCAATGTGGAAGATGATTTTATATTCCTGAATATTATTTAAAAAGATTCTCAAAGACGTGTCAAACTGAATTGCATTTGTGTGTTTTGACAGAAGCAAAATGTTTAGGTGAACACAAGCCAGTCGATGTTGCATCTAACCACAGTTTTGCGTCCAAATAGTTTATTTGCATGGATACAGAAAGCCGTCAAGCTGTAATTTCACGTCTTTGGTGCCGTTGAATGTCGTCCTCCTTAGCTCTTCACCGAAGCAGAACGGAAATAGACCGGCGCGTGCAACTAAGCGTATGGCTCATCAATCAGCGTACGGCAGGTGGTGCTTAACTCTCACCCTGATGGATCTGCAGAGTCTCGAAGTAGAGCTCCAACAAACTCCAACTTTCTGCAAGACTGACTGTCGAAATAAACAAGTGTAAATGCTTGCAAATCAAAAGTCTTTAGCATCCAATGCACCTTTTAGATTGATGCCGAACGGAGTCGCTCGATAAACGTCCAATACGGGAAATGTCGTTCCGACGGCTACATGTGAACTTTCTAGGGCTCACAGTTCATTATAGACTGTTTCCTCTCATGCATTGATACTAGATGCAACATGCCAGCTCTCTTGTCTGCTTAATTAGATTAAATTACCTGTGAAATAAACAGACTCACACACTAAAGCACCTTCAGTCATGGCCAAATAGACTCCCAGCAGATGCAGCCCAGCCAAAATCTCGACAGTTGGTAACGTGTCATGCCGGGAGACACGAGGTTGAACCGGTGGCCCTTGAAGTGCTGTTCTTTCTTTCTCCGCCAAGCTGTTCATGTCCATTAATTAGAGCTGCCATTCCTGACAAAAAACCCCTGACAGAATTCAGCTCAGAATGCTCTCTCTGTTTGTCTCTTCTATTTGGGAATCTGCGAACACTCAAAGAGTGACACTGCCTCTCTGTTTTGGTGTAAAATGTAGGTGTGAAGAGCAGCCGTGTTTGAGTCTGCTTGACTGATCTCTCTCGCAGACCTGTGGCACATACAGAGAGTGTTTCTGCTGGAGCTGCTCCTCAAAAGACAACCGGTTCCTCTCTCAAGTGCTGGAAGATTCACTTCTCTTGTACAACGCTTTCAACTGTTTATTTTTTTAACTTTGAGGAAACAGCCTACAGTAGCTGGGAAAAGTCAAGCATCATTCGCAGTTCATTCAATACGGGACACAGGGCTTGTCACAATATCTCAGTGAATATGAGATTTTATTGTTTTATCTAGCAGTGATTTTTATGTTGGTTTCAGACATCTAGTGCACAATTGGATTTTTTTATTTTGTATTATTTTTGTAATACAATTGATTTCAATTTCCAGTATTCCAATTTTTTATATATAATATCATATAATATTTCTTTAATATTTGTATTATTCTTTATACTATAGGTCTATTGGATTTTTTTATTGTATATATATACGTATATTTGAAATACAATAAAAAATGGATGTTTTGTATTTACAAAATTGTAATTTAATATATATAATATATATTTATATTATTTAATGTATAATATATATATATATATATATATATATATATATATATATATATATATATATATATATATATATATATATATATATATATATATATATATATTTGAAATATATATATATATATATATATATATATATATATATATATATATATATATATATATATATTTGAAATACAATTTTAAAACATCCAATAGGCCTATAGTATAAAGAATAATACAAATATTAAAGAAATATTATATGATAAAATAATATTATACAAATATATATATATATATATATATATATATATATATATTTATAAACATTTTTTTTTTCATATGAAATATTGGATCAATCTTTCTATCCTCCGAATCCAATATCATTTTTAATTTTATTCTTGTTTGTTTTCTGGAATAATCTGGTCAATAATTTGGAAAATGATGTTTAGAGAGTAAAAGATTACTTTATATTTATTTATTTCAATATTCAATATTTATTTAATAGTTATTTAACAGTTTCAAACAGCAGGTTCCTATTGTGACAACATGCCCCTTTAGTAAAAAATAATAATATGGTAAGTGCAAAAAAAAAAAAAAAAAAATGCTTTTAGCCAACTAGATTTGTGTAAAGTATTGTGAATATTCGTAAAAGTGTGACAACTAGCCCCGGGCTCCCCTGTGATATAAAAACACTTCAGGTCAATCTGTGTCTCTCAGATCACATCCCTAACAGACACTGTTGACATCATGTCTGTAGTCATGGCAACATCACAGTCCACACAAGAATGAACACATCCACACAGGGATGACAACAGCTGAAGCTCGATCAATATGATCCAAATCTGCTGCAGGATTCTCTGTTTTGATTAAATTTTCTTTCTTTGAGAGAGGTTAAATATTGGCACAGTTCAGATGGAAGGCTTCAGACGGACGACAACTTCTGGGCCATGTTCTGCTATCAACATCTCATGGGATGCTCATCTCAAACAGAGTCATTATGTTTATGTCATTACCGCTGCTGTTTGGTTTTCAGCTTGGTTGTTCTTTTGAGATGTTCTCTGTGTTGAATTCAGTTAATTAAAACGTTGATAATATTGTGTTCTGACAAAGCAAACATTAATAAAGTCTTCTTTATATCATTATATTGTTGTTTTGTGAAAGAGTGATCAGAATGATTTTCACATCATTTTGTAGTAAACATTCTAGCCTACAAGAATGGTAACTCAAAAGTCTTGTGCCAAACTATTCAGTATGAGTTATATGAGCTCATTGCAGTGACTAATTTTTTCCCAAAACTTACTAACCACGCATAATATTTTTTTTCTATAAAATGCAAACATGTAACTTCCATTTTGCTCACATATTATTGTAGCAGAGTTTGTGCTGCAATACAGCATAATTATGTGTTGGCCAAAGGTATGTTGTAAGTAGCTGAAATAAGCACAAATGTCAGGGCATGTCAAAACATCTCAAGGGCCCCAAAAACCCCTCAGACCCCAGGGGGTTAAAGAAATGGTTCACCCAGAAATGAAAATGGTCATTTTTCACAGCTTGTTTCTATGCAACAGGTCATGATGACCATGTCTGTCTTGCTCCAAAAATCTCAAAAACTATAGTCTCTTTGACGTGTCACTATATTTGAGGATTTCTGCAGCAGCTCTCAAAGCAAATATGACTGTCTATATGGCATGTTTGACGTCATGACATTTGGTTATGAGACGCTGGAGAACCAGTGACATTTGATGTTATTGACATCCAACCTGTTCATCACACAAAGACTGCAAGACTTCAGAAGACTTCAAATAAAGTGCTCTTCTTTGGTTTCGGTAGATTAATATCTTTCATTTGAGTACTTTGAGCAGCTCGGGTCGTTTGATGAGAAATATTTGAGCTCATATTGAGATCTCTTATGAAACTCCAGAGGATTCTTTAAAGGAGAAACAGCCGAGGAAGAAGCTTGAGTCGAGTCACCTTTATTTATAAAGCGCTTTTTACAATCAAAATTGCATCAAAGCAGCTTCACAGCGATAACATGAAAATAATACAACAAAGTTGTTTCCAGAAGAAAAACGCATCATCGTTTTCACATTTCGCGTCACCACCCTTGATACATTTAAAACATATTTAAAGACTCATCTCCTCTCTCTTGCATTTGATTGTAATTAAATGTATTTTTAATTGTTTTATACTTTGTTTCAAAATCTTGGATTATATGTGCTGGGCTGTATGTAAAGCACTTTGGCCAACGTGTGTTGTTTTTAAACGTGCTATATAAATAAATGTGATTGATTGATTGATTGATTGATTGATTGATTGATTGATTGATTGATTGATTGATTGATTGATTGATTGATTGATTGATTGATTGATTGATTGATTGATTGATTGTCCACTTTAAGTAAGGCAGATCAATTATAATGTTGAATATTAAATGTCTCCAACTGCAAGCCAAAAGCCAAGGCAACTTGAGATCTTATTTACTACAGGCTTCCACAATGTTTATTGGATGTTGGCAAACAATAAAGCAGCATTATGTTTTACAGGTGATGCATACTTTACGTCCACATATGTAATGGTTCCCAATGTGACAACTTACCCCATTTTAAAAGCCTCCATTATATAGTGGAGAATATTGCATAGTTCTCAAATGCATCCATTTGTGACATACGAAGTGAAATTAAAATCTGAACCATTACACCCCTAATGTTGGACGCTGCAGGAAAGTTATAGCAGAAGTCCCACGCTGAACTTTAGATATATTTGAGCCATGCAGCACTGAAATGTTTCAGCCACTCAGACAACTTCTGCAACGCAATCACAGCATTGATATGCTGCATAAATCTCCTAAATGACCTTTGGCTCGGAGTGACCTTTAAGAATGCTGGTAGGCTGCCATGGGGCCGGGATGCAGACTTTCATAGACACGTCTGTGGGTACAATGCATCTCTTGAGCTGGATAAAGCCTCCACAAAGGGAATAGAATATCTTCATAGATAACCTCTCTCTCTCTCGCACCCTGAATCTAAATCAATCCTCAATTGGCTTCACTCTGGGACGGCTGCCAAAACCATCTCTGCTCGGCCATGAAACCCCTGGCCCGGTGTGAGAAATCGAGACAGAAGGGAGAGGATGCTTGCAGAGTGCCGCTTTATGGCTGCGAACTCATCTGAGAGTGGCAATCAGGGTTAACTCTTTGTTTTCAACCGAAAGCCACTCCAGAGAATACAAACCGATGGATTTGTACATACATACCGGCCCGTTATGTCAAGGACTTCCCACAGAACTTATTGTCTTGCTGAAATCCTACGGTGATGGATGTAGGATTGGCTTCATAGCAAAAATATTTTGCTTTTGGTACGATTCCAGCTCTAGCATCTATACGAAATCAATACTGTAGACAAATAATCAGACCTCTGGTGAACTTTTAACTGAATAGGTCACCCAAAAATGTAAATTCTGGTAATATTTACTCACCCGTATGTCGTTCCAAACCTGTTTGCTGTTATTTTTTCTTCCATGGAAAACAATATCAGAATTTTGACAAATAATTTCTTCACACAGAGCTTTTCCATATATACAGTGCAACAGCATTTCACGGTAAAAAAAAACAACAAAAAAACATAAAGTACACTGTTCAAAAGTATTTTTGTTCTGTTCAACAAGATTTTTTAATGTTTTTAAAAAGAACAATTGATTTGATAAAAAAACATATTGAAAACATGTGAAATATCATTACAATTTAAAATAACTGTTTTCTATGTGAAGACTGGAGTTATGATGCTGAAAATTCAGCTTTGATCACAGGAATGAACTACATCTTAAAATATATTCAGTGTCACATGATCCTTCAGAAATCAATTTAGTAAGCTGATTTGATGCTCAAGAAACCTTTCTTATCATCAGTCAAAAACGGTCTGATGTTTTAGTGGAACCCGTGATGTAATTCTTTAATGAATAGAAAGTTCAACAGAACAGGATTTATTTGAAATAGAAACCTATTGTAACATTATAAATGTCTTTACTGTCACTTTTGATTAATTTAATCAAATGTATTAATAATAAAAAAAATAAAAAAATAAAAAAATAAAAAATAATATATATATATATATATATATATAATTACTAAACATGTTTGAACAGCAATATATACAGTATACCGTCCATACAAATAGTCCATATGACTTGTGCCCCAAATTCCAAAGTTATTCAAATCTTCCCCTTCAGTGCCGCTCTCAAATTAAATATTGCAGCTTTAGCATTACGTCAAAAAGTAAGAAGACACACCAGAACCTTCAGGCCTGGCTTCACAGACAGGGCTTAGATTAAGCCAGGATTAGGCCTTAGATCAATTATGACATTTAAGTCACTTTTAGAAATGTGCCTTAGAAAAAAAACTATGGTGTGCATCTGGAGACAAAACAATGACGCTGACATATTTTCAGATATATCAGTGCAAGCTGCTTTCAGTTAAAACAGCTCATGCATTTTAGTCTGGGACTAGACTTAAACCTTGCATGTGAAACTGGCCATTAGTGTTTGGCACCAGATGTAGTAAATGAAACTAACTTTGACTGCAGAAGATTATCAGTAACAATTTAAATTTCGCACTTGCTCTCACAAAGCTATCATTGTTTTTGTCCTCGAAATGGACATGACAGACAGTGAATTTTGAGCTTAAGTGTATTTGAAAAAAGAAAAAAGGCAGATAGAGAGATAAAGCTAGAGAGAGAGGAATATGTCTGTCACCGCCTGTCCTTATATCCACGTGCCACAAACTCCAACCTTGAGGGATTTGAGTGGATTTGATTTGCACTGTAGAGAGTGCCTTTAAGGCATTGTCAACATGGCCCCGGGCTCCGGAGAGGGCCGCTTTCACCTGTACAACCCCTATGAAAAATGATAGAAATCTCCACAAAACTCTGCCGTGTGTGTTCTCCAGAATTACAGTGGACTATTCCACCAACAGCATCATTAAGAATTCCCTCAGAAGTTTGCATTTTATTTTTTGGTATGTAAGGAGACAAATGGCCTGGCTTAGCAATTGTCACTCTGCTCTTATCGTTTCATAACAGAAAGGCGCTATAATTGTTTCCGGATCAAAGATTTTTATCATTTTCGGCTCAGAATTAGAGACAGAAATGGAGTGGAACAATTAGACATGCTCTTCCATTTGCATTTAATGAGGTGCGGACGTCTTTAGATGGGGTCTCTGGCCGTTTCAGAGACACCTCAGTACACCACACTCGTGCTTCACTTCTCGCTTCACGATCACTCACTGTTATTGGACTGGGAAGCGGCTAATTGGAAGATTTCACTCCCAATCGCTATTTAAAAATGGGGGGGTGGGGGGAGGATATTATGCTAAATGATTTGCATGCACACTGTAAAAATGTTGTAAATAAAAATGATTGTTGTACTTTTACAAGAAAATTCTATACTTCAAAATTTCATGTTGAAATCAATGTGTTTGCTGATTCTTTGTCATTTTTGTGAAATTTACTAGCAATTTCTGAGTTAAAATTGGTTCTACACCATTGTTTGTTCTTAGTGGAGTATATTTCAATGCTGACAGGGATAGTCCTTGGGTTTGTGAGGTCTTAGACAATGGATTTAAGTAGTAGAACTGTTATTCAATGCTACAGATTCAGTAAACAAACAACTATGCATTTGTTCTTTTGAATTGAGTGTTAAAGGGGTGGTTGATTATGATTTCACTTTTCTAAATGTAGTTAGTGTGTAATGTTCCTGTTTGATCATAAACAACATCTGCAAATTTACAACGCTCAAAGTTCAAAGCAAAGGAAGATATTTGCTTTTAAAGAAAAGGACTACAACAAACGGCTGGTAGGGACTACACGACATTTCTTAGTTAGTGACATCAGAAACCCTAAAATTTACATAAGCCCCGCCCCCTGAACACGCAGTCCATGTTGAGAAGAGGAAGAGTTGTTGTATAAGAGACATTTGTGAGTCAGCTCAAACTTTAGCATCCGTCTTTTCACATGCAATAGAAAGTCACTCTGTGTGCATCTCACAACAGTTCCTATACGAGCGATTTATAGATTAGCATGGCAGAATATGCTAATTGAAGATAGTTAACTCCACATCAGCAACATAAATTCTTCAACTAACCATTCAGAGACGTCCTGTTGCTTCTACATGTCGTCACTTCTTCTTGAGTCTCTCCATCTTTGTCTGACTCCGTTTTAACATTAAAGGCAGAACAGTATGTCATTTTAGTGTGTCTTCGTGAGGTAATCCAAGCTGCTAACACACATGAGCTCTTGAAACCCCGCCCTCTGCAGCAGCTCATTTGCATTTAAAGGGCCAGGCACAAAATGGTGCGTTTTTGCAAACCCTCAAAAAGTGACAACTTTAACATGCTTTATAAAAATATCTGTGGGGTATTTTGTGCTAAAACTTCACACACACACTCTGAGGACATCAGAGATTTTATTTACATCTTGTAAAAAGGGGATTTTACCACCCCTTTAAAACAATGCAGACAAAATATAATTCATTGCAATCATGCATCTTAGAGAATTTGATGACCACACTAAAGAAAAGTACAGAGACTGGAAGAAAGAACAAACTTTCTAATACACTGTTGCACATAACAGGACACTTAAAGCGTAATTGCATAGAATTATGTCTTTACCGTAACAAGGGGTACAGAGAAAGCTAATCAGCGAAGATAAATGCAAGATATTCAAGACAAGTTTGAACCCTCTTAAAGGACAATAAACCATGTTTTCATGGCCTGTGAAAATAATAGCTGGTTTCCACTGATCATAAATCATCATAAAGAGACAGTTCACCTAAAAACTCTCATTCCAAACAACTGTATTTATTTATTTATTTTAGTTTGATATATAGTTGTATAGTGAAGAGCTATGAAATGATTCCTTAAATTGTCTTAGTTTGTGTTCGACAGAAAAAAATAACAGCATAGATTTATAACAATTTATAACACTAAATTATTTTTTGCTCAAACTATTCCTTTAAGCCTTATAGTACACAGACAAAACAAACAGAGGTTTCATTAAAACTTGTATTTACTCATAAGCTATTAATATCATTATCATATGATATTCAAATACATAGAAAAAAATGTTGAATGTGAATAGATTAAATGTTAATTTACATTCAGAGAGACATAATTTGCCATGCATAATTCATATTTTTTACCCTTTGCCTGCATAGTCCACCTACAAGTATTTACATTTTTAAAAGGCACTAATAATGAAATGACACCTATGACTAGTATCTGATGTTTATTAATGTACTTTATCGAGTGCATTAGTTCTTTCTGTTGTCTTTTATTGCCTGACATTTACAGCAATTGCAGATTCACCTTTTTATAGCTATGCTTTTATACTTTAATGAAGACTAACACATCACCCAGCCTAATTTAGCAGACAAGGCACTCAGGAATACAGTAACTATGCCCTTCTAGACTATATGCACTGTAAACGGTTTATCATATGCTGATCCATCCATAATGCCAGTGTTTGCCCTTAACTCCAGTCTCGGTTAACGAAGGCTGTCCCGTCCAAGGGCGTTTCATTATTCCTCTCCTTTGAGTGTGTATTGTGTGTGTGTAGTGTTTTGCGTGAAACACTCATTGTGTAATGACTAAAAAAATCTCTAGGCAATCAATCAACCTTTGTGTCACGGCACAAAAGCCTGGCTGCCGCTGCTTTATGGAAATGTGACGATAACATTGAGGTCCCGCCTGGTTAATAAATACAAAACTTTCCCTTCGCCGCGTTCATCGTAATCCTATTGTTTCCTTGATTTATATTGATTTGTTCTGTCCTCGGTTATTGTGCCATTTGCAACTTGTTATTATCAGCATCGTGTCATCGTGCAAAACAACAAGCTCCTTTACACCTGTTATTTGTAATCTCAAGACGTTTTCATACTCTAATAGAGCGACTTATTCCACTTAACTTCTGCTTTATTAGGTTTTGCATCGTCTGACAGCCTGCTCTCAAACATCTCTGTGACAGTCAGATTGTTCTTCGTGATACATAATCACAGTTATCTGTGTGTTTGAGTTTAGTTGGGTCACTCGGGTACGTTGCACACAAGTGGCAGTAATACAGAAATGGCCAGCGAGAACATCATGCGGTGTGAAATCTCTGCCTTGCTTCCAGTTCATCTTGATGGGTTGATAAATTGCACGTATTCTCCAACATGGCCTCAAACAAGTATTTCATGATGTGTTCTCTAGATATTCACAACTCTAACAACTTAAAGGAGAACTCCGGCGCAAAACGAACCTTTGGTCTAATTACACATTGTTACCTAGTCAACCGTTATCTGAGATTTGTTTTCATGATTATCGAATGTAAATAGTTTTATCTCTAAAAACAGTTTAACCTATAACGCTAGTATAACGCTAGTATATAGGGCATTGAGTAATGACAAATAAAAATCGCTTGTTAATACCACTAACAAGGCTCAAAATAGCCCCACACTAACACGGTAGCATAATGAGGGTCCCTACATGCAAACCGAAGCATTGAGAACTTTGACAGTGTCCAGACAGTTTAATAAGAAGATATTTTACACATACAGTCAACTTCGCGTATACAGGCAGAAGCCATCTTTGAAAAACAGTCTCTATCAGTCGATCTATGAACGCCGATCCAAGTGCGCTGAACTGTGTAGAATCTCATATGGTCCAGCGCACTTGGATCGGCGTTCATAGATCATACCGTGTTAGTGTGGGGCTATTTTGAGTCTTGTTATTGGTATTAACAACCGATTTTTATTTGTCATTGCTCAATGCCCTATATACTAGCATTATACTAGCGTTATAGGTTAAACTGTTTTTAGAGATAAAACTATTTACATTTGATAATCATGAAAACAAATCTCAGATAACGGTTGACTAGGTAACAATGAGTAATTAGACCAAAGGTTCATTTTGCACCGGAGTTCTCCTTTAAGGCATCTGTATTAGCTATTAACTACTGAAGCTTGTAGATGATGATGTAATTCTGAGGTTTTTGTGTTGTGATAACACTTGAGAACTCTTAAGATATAAAGGATTGCGTTTCTGTATTTGGCTGCGTTGAGATTATTTTCAGCACATGTGTTGTCAAACTGATGAAGATGTTTTCTGAATATGCTGGTGTTCTTTCTGTTTGCATGTGTTTTCTTCAGTTGCAGCGCTTTGAGCTCTCTCAGCCACCGTATAAAATCATATTTTAAAAGTGTAATTTATCAGCATCATTACCCCAGTCTTCAGTGTCACATGATCCTTCAGAAATCATTATAATATGATGATTTGCTGCTCAAGAAACATAAAGTCATAATTTACTCACCCTGGTGTTGTTCTAATGCCCATTTGTCCGTCTCTCTTTTTATGACCACAAATGGAGAATTAAAAAAAATATTGTCCCACTCGTGCTCGTCCATATTATGGTCGCGTCACAGAAAGGGATTTTACAGGAACCAACAACTCCCACATAATGTAATGCAAATTGGTAACTAATGCTGGCATAACAAAGACTAACAGTAAAGAATATATTCCACTTGAGTATAAATCAGTTTTTCAGCTACAGATGTAAAATCTTCACAGTGCAGTTTGAATGAGAGCACAGATGAGAAACTCATATGAGACTTTTAACAGTTGGACCGGTGCAGCTTCAGCAAATGTGATTTGTGGTATTGCGATTGTCTTAAATCTCATCTGGTGAGCCGGGTAGTGCGATCAATGTGATGCAGGTACAGGTGAAGGGGAATGTGTACATGTTTTCTTTGGTCAAATCAAGACGCCTGCTTTTAGATTGCAATTCATTGGCACTTAATAAAAAGATCACGGCCTTGCTTTTATTGGTTTAAACCGAAAGGTGACACCTTTAGACTCGCAAGACCGGCTGACCGAAAAGCAATTTCACTCGAACGACGAGCCAGAAACAATATAAACCATTATGAGTCGTAGCTCCTCTCAGAGATTTTAGTTTCACATATAATATTTTTAACTGAGAGACAGATGCTTGACTGATAATATGAAACGTTAGAAATGCTTTCAGTGTTATTTTAGACACCTAAATGCTCAGTAATGTGGTTAAGGATATTGTTGATGGATGTAGAGTTTTTTCATGTATCAAGCCAGTACAGATGGTCGCTCCTTATGGCTGTGGTACAAAAGTTATGGTCGGAGAATTTCAATTTCCCTCCCAGTCGGGGATCTAAAACACTTATTCTGAGTCAATATATGTTCAATAGCTGCGTATTATTGCTGCAGACTTTTTCTCAGATAATTTATGGAATTTCTGGGAGTTGATTTGTTAATTTTTTATAAATCAGTTGGTAAATGGGACAGATGAATTTGGTGATGTGAATGTTTGCACTGCAAAAAAAAAAAAAAATGCATTTTTGTCTTGTTTTCCAGTACAAATATCTAAATTAAAGCTGCAGTCCGTAGCTTTTCCTCTTTGTCGCCATCTCTGTTTGAAATCTGCAATTTCAGTTACTCGCGGAATTATCAACTTTACGTGAGTTGTGCCTCGACACGGCACAGCGTGGATGAACACAATGTTTTGAGGAGAATGTGCGGCTGTCGGTCGCCGCGCCGGTGTGGATACTGTCGTTCAGAATCACAGATTATACTTTTTGGAAGTATGACCAACATACGAGTTTTCACCGGAAAAATGTAATCTGAACAAGTAACATCCACTTTTGTTCTGACCAACTAAGAGGAAAAACGCATTGCAGTAAATCGCGCTGATTAAATCTAGCGATCGCTTATATCATATCACGTAAAACCATGCAAATTATACTTTGTTCTCAAATTGTAATGTTAACAACATCAGCATTGCGTGACTACGTTTAATACCCTTCCGATATTTATCCTTGTTTTCGCATGGACCGGTTGCAGTCTCTTTTTTCTGAAGCCACTCCGAAATCTTTTGCATTTTACAACGGGTGAATCTCGTCACTGGTGATTGTTGTTTGAACCTTTCTGGATCCGCCATCAAATTAATACGTTTAATTATATCAAGTGCTGTGAGAAAAAGCTATACATCTCCACCTCCAACATCCTCACACCGAGCCGAGACTTCTTTATGTGTACAGATGTGACGTAATGAGCAATATAGCCAGTAGCTGAGACTCTTCTTCATGTGTACAGATGTGACGTAATGAGCAATATAGCCACTAGCCGAGACTCTTCTTCATGTGTACAGATGTGACGTAATGAGCAATATAGCCAGTAGCTGAGACTCTTCTTCATGTGTACAGATGTGACGTAATGAGCAATATAGCCACTAGCCGAGACTCTTCTTCATGTGTACAGATGTGACGTAATGAGCAATATAGCCGACTAGCCGAGACTCTTCTTCATGTGTACAGATGTGACGTAATGAGCAATATAGCCACTAGCTGAGACTCTTCTTCATGTGTACAGATGTGACGTAATGAGCAATATAGCCACTAGCTGAGACTCTTCTTCATGTGTACAGATGTGACGTAATGAGCAATATAGCCACTAGCCGAGACTCTTCTTTATGTGTACAGATGTGACGTAATGAGCAATATAGCCACTAGCTGAGACTCTTCTTCATGTGTACAGATGTGACGTAATGAGCAATATAGCCACTAGCTGAGACTCTTCTTCATGTGTACAGATGTGACGTAATGAGCAATATAGCCACTAGCCGAGACTCTTCTTCATGTGTACAGATGTGACGTAATGAGCAATATAGCCACTAGCCGAGACTCTTCTTTATGTGTACAGATGTGACGTAATGAGCAATATAGCCACTAGCCGAGACTCTTCTTCATGTGTACAGATGTGACGTAATGAGCAATATAGACACTAGCCGAGACACTTCTTCATGTGTACAGATGTGACGTAATGAGCAATATAGCCACTAGCCGAGACACTTCTTCATGTGTACAGATGTGACGTAATGAGCAATATAGCCACTAGCTGAGACTCTTCTTCATGTGTACAGATGTGACGTAATGAGCAATATAGCCACTAGCCGAGACTCTTCTTCATGTGTACAGATGTGACGTAATGAGCAATATAGCCAGTAGCTGAGACTCTTCTTCATGTGTACAGATGTGACGTAATGAGCAATATAGCCACTAGCCGAGACTCTTCTTCATGTGTACAGATGTGACGTAATGAGCAATATAGCCACTAGCCGAGACTCTTCTTTATGTGTACAGATGTGACGTAATGAGCAATATAGCCACTAGCCGAGACTCTTCTTCATGTGTACAGATGTGACGTAATGAGCAATATAGCCACTAGCCGAGACACTTCTTCATGTGTACAGATGTGACGTAATGAGCAATATAGCCACTAGCTGAGACTCTTCTTCATGTGTACAGATGTGACGTAATGAGCAATATAGCCACTAGCCGAGACTCTTCTTCATGTGTACAGATGTGACGTAATGAGCAATATAGCCACTAGCTGAGACTCTTCTTCATGTGTACAGATGTGACGTAATGAGCAATATAGCCACTAGCCGAGACTCTTCTTTATGTGTACAGATGTGACGTAATGAGCAATATAGCCACTAGCTGAGACTCTTCTTTATGTGTACAGATGTGACGTAATGAGCAATATAGCCACTAGCTGAGACTCTTCTTTATGTGTACAGATGTGACGTAATGAGCAATATAGCCACTAGCCGAGACTCTTCTTTATGTGTACAGATGTGACGTAATGAGCAATATAGCCACTAGCCGAGACACTTCTTCATGTGTACAGATGTGACGTAATGAGCAATATAGCCACTAGCTGAGACTCTTCTTCATGTGTACAGATGTGACGTAATGAGCAATATAGCCACTAGCCGAGACTCTTCTTTATGTGTACAGATGTGACGTAAAGAGCAATATAGCCACTAGCTGAGACTCTTCTTTATGTGTACAGATGTGACGTAATGAGCAATATAGCCACTAGCCGAGACACTTCTTCATGTGTACAGATGTGACGTAATGAGCAATATAGCCACTAGCCGAGACTCTTCTTTATGTGGACAGATGTGACGTAATGAGCAATATAGCCTACTAGCCGAGACTCTTCTTCATGTGTACAGATGTGACGTAATGAGCAATATAGCCACTAGCTGAGACTCTTCTTTATGTGTACAGATGTGACGTAATGAGCAATATAGCCACTAGCTGAGACTCTTCTTCATGTGTACAGATGTGACGTAATGAGCAATATAGCCACTAGCCGAGACTCTTCTTTATGTGTACAGATGTGACGTAATGAGCAATATAGCCACTAGCCGAGACACTTCTTCATGTGTACAGATGTGACGTAATGAGCAATATAGCCACTAGCTGAGACTCTTCTTCATGTGTACAGATGTGACGTAATGAGCAATATAGCCACTAGCCGAGACTCTTCTTTATGTGTACAGATGTGACGTAAAGAGCAATATAGCCACTAGCCGAGACACTTCTTCATGTGTACAGATGTGACGTAAAGAGCAATATAGCCACTAGCCGAGACTCTTCTTCATGTGTACAGATGTGACGTAAAGAGCAATATAGCCACTAGCCGAGACACTTCTTCATGTGTACAGATGTGACGTAATGAGCAATATAGCCACTAGCCGAGACTCTTCTTTATGTGTACAGATGTGACGTAATGAGCGATATAGCCTACTAGCCGAGACTCTTCTTTATGTGTACAGATGTGACGTAATGAGCAATATAGCCACTAGCCGAGACTCTTCTTTATGTGTACAGATGTGACGTAATGAGCGATATAGCCACTAGCCGAGACTCTTCTTCATGTGTACAGATGTGACGTAATGAGCAATATAGCCACTAGCCGAGACTCTTCTTTATGTGTACAGATGTGACGTAATGAGCAATATAGCCACTAGCCGAGACTCTTCTTTATGTGTACAGATGTGACGTAATGAGCAATATAGCCGACTAGCTGAGACTCTTCTTCATGTGTACAGATGTGACGTAATGAGCAATATAGCCACTATCCGAGACTCTTCTTCATGTGTACAGATGTGACGTAATGAGCAATATAGCCGACTAGCTGAGACTCTTCTTCATGTGTACAGATGTGACGTAATGAGCAATATAGCCACTAGCTGAGACTCTTCTTTATGTGTACAGATGTGACGTAATGAGCAATATAGCCACTAGCCGAGACTCTTCTTTATGTGTACAGATGTGACGTAATGAGCAATATAGCCACTAGCTGAGACTCTTCTTCATGTGTACAGATGTGACGTAATGAGCAATATAGCCGACTAGCTGAGACTCTTCTTCATGTGTACAGATGTGACGTAATGAGCAATATAGCCACTAGCTGAGACTCTTTTTCATGTGTACAGATGTGACGTAATGAGCAATATAGCCACTAGCTGAGACTCTTCTTCATGTGTACAGATGTGACGTAATGAGCAATATAGCCACTAGCTGAGACTCTTCTTTATGTGTACAGATGTGACGTAATGAGCAATATAGCCACTAGCTGAGACTCTTCTTTATGTGTACAGATGTGACGTAATGAGCAATATAGCCACTAGCCGAGACTCTTCTTTATGTGTACAGATGTGACGTAATGAGCAATATAGCCACTAGCTGAGACTCTTCTTCATGTGTACAGATGTGACGTAATGAGCAATATAGCCACTAGCTGAGACTCTTCTTTATGTGTACAGATGTGACGTAATGAGCGATATAGCCTACTAGCCGAGACTCTTCTTCATGTGTACAGATGTGACGTAATGAGCAATATAGCCACTAGCCGAGACTCTTCTTTATGTGTACAGATGTGACGTAATGAGCAATATAGCCACTAGCCGAGACTCTTCTTTATGTGTACAGATGTGACGTAATGAGCAATATAGCCACTAGCTGAGACTCTTCTTTATGTGTACAGATGTGACGTAATGAGCAATATAGCCACTAGCCGAGACTCTTCTTTATGTGTACAGATGTGACGTAATGAGCAATATAGCCAGTAGCCGAGACTCTTCTTTATGTGTACAGATGTGACGTAATGAGCAATATAGCCACTAGCCGAGACTCTTCTTTATGTGTACAGATGTGACGTAATGAGCAATATAGCCACTAGCCGAGACTCTTCTTTATGTGTACAGATGTGACGTAATGAGCAATATAGCCACTAGCCGAGACTCTTCTTCATGTGTACAGATGTGACGTAATGAGCAATAGCCACTAGCTGAGACTCTTCTTCATGTGTACAGATGTGATGTAATGAGCAATATAGCCACTAGCCGAGACTCTTCTTTATGTGTACAGATGTGACGTAATGAGCAATATAGCCACTAGCTGAGACTCTTCTTCATGTGTACAGATGTGATGTAATGAGCAATATAGCCACTAGCCGAGACTCTTCTTTATGTGTACAGATGTGACGTAATGTTGATAACAGATGCAACTTCTCCAGTAAATTCAAGGATGTTAATGTATTTGTACTGGAACAAAATATTATTTGCTTGCTGTGTGATTGTGAGAAATAGAAAGTAATGGCAGCTGAAATGACAATTTCATTTTCTTGCTTATTGCTTAGGGATTTTCTGTATGAGACCTTGACAGTTAAATTAATTCAAGAGACATAATAGAAAGAAAGAAATGAATGACGAGGGTCACTGTGTGTGTAAATATGAAGGTAACTCAAATGATAGGCTATTATGAGAGGCAAGAATGACAGCAACGCCACATCAACAAATCAAACCCTACAATGAAATGTCTGGACCAAGAGGTCAGGGTTTAGTTGGTCAACATGGTAAAGTTGTGTTAACTGCCAGCCTGGTCTCATAGTTTATACATATTATTAGTATGTGACATTTACAGATACAAAACATGCTTTTTTGTATGTTTGGTTCAATCTTGAAATGTACAGCCTCACCATGTTGTAGCATCAAGGTCTTTTTCTCCATTGAGAATAGAAAGAACTGTTTACATGTTATGTTTGCACCGTTTACTTGTGGCATTGTCTCCTGTCTATTGTTATGGCCTTGAGTCAGCCGTAACAAAAGGTAAATAATGCATATAGTGAAGCGCGGCAGCACCTTACATACTGACGAGACATACTGATGCTCCATACATGTTCTCATGTTTAATAGTGACGATGTTGTATTAAGTCTCCTGTAAAACAGGTGAATTTAAGGATTTCTTGCCATTATAAGCAGATTAGCATTCATTTGTGCATTACAGATACAATATGACGTGTGCATGTTTTGGAAAGTATTGTGATTTTACAGAACAATCTATGTTTTTGGATTGTAACATTATTTGTCAGAGGTGTACTGTTCAAATGTTTTGGGTTTGTAGTTTTTTATGTTTTTGAAAGAGGTCTCTTCTGCTCACCAAGGCTACATTTATTTGATCAAAAACGCAATAATGTGAAATATTATCATTTAAAATAACTGTTTTCAATTTGAATATATTGTGAAATGTAATTTATTCCTGTGATCAAAGCTGAATTTTCAGCATCATTACTCCAGTCTTCTGTCACATGATCCTTCAGAAATCAGTATATTATGATGATTTAATGCTCAATGTTAAAAACAATAAAATCTTACTGACCCCTTTTGAACAGTACATGCATTTTTTTGAGGATTTGCATGATGTTTTAAGAAGCATTACAGATATAGATATAATATTCACGGTGGCCTCATATGTAGCTTAAAGTCAACATACAATCAAAACAATTGCTCTGTTGATTTCTCTTTCAATCAAGAATACGTCACATTACAGAAGTGAAATGGATTGTACATATTCATGTTGACCTCAAGTCTGTTCAAGTGTGAGGATCTTAGCAAGTCGTTTTTTCTTTCTTCTTTTTAATATCTTTATATTAGGATATGAGCTCAGATTATTTGACAGACGTGAGCTTGGAAATGTCTAAACGGCACCGTCAGCGGTTAAAATTACCTATTAAAAACTCTTTTGAAAATTACACTGGATCTAATTGGCTAAAGTGATTAATTATCTGATATATCTTAACATCATTAGCATAATCCGGCGATCATATATATTTATTAAGCGTAAAACTATCCCGCCGCTGAGTCAGCGAGATATGAAAGGTCAAATCCGTGGATGTGTTGTCTCCATGGTCTCCGTTGAAGAGGAATTTGCACATAGTCATTGTTCCCCTGGGATTCAAGTGAAAAAAGGACATGGACACTCAAGAACCAATTAAACTGGATCTTATCAGAGTCGTTTAGATGCTTGCGATAGTCAACTAAGAATAGAAAGTCTGAGGAAGCTCATTTTTGGGCTCGAATGGGATTCATTTTTTAATGTTATGATCGCAAAGCATAATTTACAGTACATGTGGCATGTTTCAAATAACTGAAACCATTAAGTGAAGAAAGAATCAATTGTGAATATAATTTGGTTGATATATTATGCATTCACACATACTATATGCATGCATGACACTTTCCATGAATAGGGTCCACTTTTTGTCTACTTAAAATCACAGTAGATTTTGAAGTGAAAACTATTAGATATGTTAGAAAAGCTATTAAATAACACAAAATTAACTTAGCATGAGATGTAGTTTTAAAACTTATTCCTTGAAATCTTCCACTTCACAGATCCCTACTTTTTTTTACTGTATTCAACAATTAAAACCACCATTGTTACCTGAATAACTCGTTAAATTCATGAATTTTAATCAACAAAAACTAATCTTGTTACTGATTTTATCATGCAGAATGTCGTTCATTCATTAAATTACATTTATTTAGATACACATACATTATTTAATGCTTATGGCTAGAACAATCCCTGTAAACTGCATTTAGACAGGTTTTGGTAACAAGGTTGTAAATATTGCAAACCTCATGTCAACTAAATTTAAAATTAAGCAGCTCATATAATATTTAGTTTGACAAGTTTCATGATCAACATTTCCTGAAGGTTTAGCACGTCCTCTTCACTTCTGAAAAAGCAGCAGAAAGCAGTTTTTGTCTCAGGGCCTGTTTTATACCATATTTATGGAAAGTGGCAGATTTCTGAATCAGACAAGAAGAGAAAGAAGGGGCAAAGACAGAAAATTCTTCACTGCCGGCCACAAAAAGTTTGCAGGTTATTATGGAATAAAAATAAATTAAATCAATAAGAACAGTCAGTAAGTCAGGGAAAGGCAGATGCCATAACTAAATCACGTCGCCTTGAGGATCGATCCACATAGGCGAAAAATTGCATCTGCCTCAGAAAATAAATAAAAGGATTAAAGCATGTATAATCTGATTAAGGAAAGTAACTGTTTGCTTCAACAGTGGCTTAAAAGACTTAACGCGGTGAAATGCCACATGGAGACCTCGAGCAGGCGGTGTTGAAGGCACTTATGCAGACCTGGCATCAAAGCTCAAAACAAATTACAATCAGGAATGTTATTTCTTATTTTATTTTAAAATTACATTTTCATTATATACTCACCAGTCACTTTATTAGATCGATCTTGCTAGTACCGGGTTGGACCCCATTTTACCTTATGCCTAGTTCACACTACACAACTTTAAACGTCGGCAGATCGTGTGCTGTTTAGACTACATGATTTGCTCTGAAGTCTTGAAGTCGTTGTGGTGTTCACACTATACGTGATACACACACTACACGAGCTGACAACAACTCTGTCACCCAACGACTCTATCCGGTCCCCAAACCACGTTTCGTCACAAAAACTCACGAGAAGTAGAATGGGAAATGACACGAAACAAAAGTTGTCTATTAGAAAATGGCGGTGCAAGTTGTTTGTGCAATGATGTGTTCAGAACCCCGAAAAAAAAAAGAATATGTGTGAAAGGATGGATAAGCACACGTGGGCAGCAGGGATTGTCCTGTGCTCAGCCATGTTTATAATGAAAAAGCTCAATTTCTCGGGTCCAAACTTTTCTTGAAGCCATTGCTGGTGCTGCTGCTGTTTTTCTTTCTGTGACCTCAACCTGTGCCTTGCTCTCTCATTGGCTGTTGCTCGTCGCGACACGTGTCACGTGACACCAGGCTATCGAGTCCTCCGACAGCTCCAGATATTTAGCATTGGCGAGGCGTTGGCGAGCGTTTTTGATGCGTCGTTTAGTATTTCACACATAAAGATTGGTGATTGTGGATCCCCCGCAGATTTGCGCGCGATTACAGCGTGACCTGTCGGCGAGCTCGTAAACTTAATCGGGCTTGAAGGGGTCATGAACTGGCTTTAAAAAAAAAATATATTGTTGTCTGAGGTCAACTTATGACATTCGCTTGATTTTTACATTCAAAAACATCATAATGAATCAGTAATCGGCTATTTTCTACGCTGGTTTTGAGCCTCGCTCCTGAAACGCTGGGTTTTTCTGGGCGTGCCGCATTGAAGACTTGGAGGTAAACGCCCACTGCTATGATTGGATAACAGTTTTGCATATTATAATGAGTTTCATGTAATGCGTTAATCGGTGGGCGGGGCTTAACAGGCAGTGTTTAAAGACCCACTCCGATGAAAATCATGTTTTTCTAGGTGTTAACATATTCTTGTGGCATTTTTCTGATGTTAGAGAACATATCTTGAGAAAAATAAGCTCAAAGTTGTATTTCTAAGTATTTCTACATTCAAATGTCTGTGAATCAGTAGCAGACGCTAAAATGCCGTTTAAAATAGACTGGAGTTGTGACGTAGTAACTCCACTGGGCGGGGCCACAAGCTCATACTCAAATTGGAACACATACTGTAACAAATAAGTCACTTTTCACCGTCTATCAATCGTCAAAACTAAAGTTTGGAGAACATCACAGACTAATCCCGTCAGTATTACATCATTACATAATGAGAGAGGGCAGCCAGCCTCCTCCAGCCAAGCAACAGGCGACATTCGTGCATGTGAAATTCCGCGCTCGTTCAGGTAAGTAAGACTTGCACACGCCGGGTGGCGACGAGTTTCGCCTGTCGCAGTCGTTTGTCCCCTCGTGTGTCAAGCCCATCACTCGTGAGAGAGTCAGTCAGTTTTTTCAGCGGTGACAGCATCATAATAATCCCAAAATTCCGAGCAATCCACTGATACTAAATATGTCCTGAATGATCACTGTGGGAGGGATGAAATATCGAGGCGAAGTCGAGCTGTTTTTTACCGCGACGTCTCGGAGTGAAATAATGATCGGTGATAACTTTGATTAACTTCGGATATTAATAATTAACGTGTATATAATACTGGAATGCTTCTCCGTGCCAACGGCTCCGCCCACAACGCAAAGGCGAATTGCTAATGAGCTACTGCCGCTCTGCTGAAGCGAAGTCCCAGAAAGCAGCACAGGTTTTGAGATTTTGGCTAAAAATGGCATAATCATAATTTAAAGACCACTGGGAATGTTTAAAAATAGCTTTAAAATATGATCGGAGTGGGACTTTAAGTAGGCGTCGATCTTCTTCTGCGGAGGCGGGGTTTGATACCCTGTGACGTCATTGATCCCCACTTTGAAAAACCTGCCGTTTGCTGAGCCTGGTGTCAATAAAAG
Organism: Phoxinus dragarum; assembly: GCA_033366665.1. Classification (NCBI taxonomy): domain Eukaryota; kingdom Metazoa; phylum Chordata; class Actinopteri; order Cypriniformes; family Leuciscidae; genus Phoxinus; species Phoxinus dragarum. Next base: position 41,793 of record JARPMJ010004875.1, on the reverse strand, counting down.
CTTTTATTGGACTAACAAGGAAGTTTTTAGTTCTGAAACTTACAGGATATTCTTATAGCATGATGATCTCTTATGTCAAATGCTCAAGGGAAATTTGATTTCTCAGTTCAACACCGCTTTAAAATCCTGTAGTGTGAACTAGGCTTAAGTCCTTCGTGGCAGAGATTCAACACGGTGCTGGAAACATTCCTCCGAGATTCTGGTCCATATCGTCCTGATCGCATGACGCAGTTTCTGCAGATTAATCAGCTGCACATCCATGATGTGAATCTCCCGTTCCAGCACATCTCAAAGCTGCTCTATTAGATTGAGATCTGGTGACACGATCTGGAGTAAGAATATGTTTTTGAAAGTCACTTCACACAGCTTTGAAACACGTTATAGACAATTGCACATTGTGGATTTCGACGCTAGAACCGAATGCCGACGAGATACAAGACAAAAAACATGTTCAGATGAGCTGTAGTTATTGGACTGGACCTTGTCAAACAAACAAACGAGAGATTTGTGATAACTAGTTGCACATGTACACAATGTAGGCTAATAGATTGACAATCCATCTGATTCGCCGCTCGCTCGTGTGAAAATCACACAGGGTATCAGTGTTGGTGTCATCTGTCAAACCCAGCTTGCTCGAGCTTTCTGAACACACAATCGCAGATTTATTCTGGAGTACCAATCTGCTGCGACAATCGTTCTCTGCATAATACAAGATATAATTCTTGCAATGTGGCAGCTTATTATCCAAAGCACTGGAGCTCCACAACGAGCAACTGAAGATGTTAGCAGACGTGCATTGTGTTGACAACTGTATCTACAGCGTCTATAGGCAAATATCTTCAGAGAGGAACATGAGAGATGATCTTTAGTCAAAGATTATTGTGTTGACAGCAAGTGAGCATAAAACTCGAAGTTTTGATTCGCATTAGTTGAACTGTCTTTATTTAATCAGCTTGTTTTAATGCAAAAAGCACTGAGAAAACAAAAATATATAATGTATAGTATAGTGGCCAAAAGTGACTTAGGAAAATTGACATCTTCACTCTTATTCTTATTCAAATATTATTAAAAATGTTAAACATGTTGTAAGCATATTGTTCTTGTAGTCAATGTTTTTTTTGTGTGTGACGAGAGAACCAATGAAATATTAATAACTGTTTATGTAGTCTTTGTGCTTTTTCTTGTCAGATTTTTGTTTTTATATGCTTTTTGTGCGATGTAAATTAATATTTTAGCTGTAATTTGCATTTTTTGCCTAATAATTGTCAAATAAATACCTTAAACAAGTTAAGTGTGTTGTTCTTCCCTAATATTTAAAATATTTAAAAACTATTTTCGTGTTTAATTGAACTTGTAGGGCCATATATAAATCTGAGCTGTTATATGTATTTCTCCAAGGGAATATTAGAAGAAACAAAGTGTCTTCTAATAACTTTTTTTATGGGTAAAACTTTTTTAATGAAGGAAAAATGATCCAGTGCACCTCTGAGAAAAGCAACCTCAGAGCAATAATATTTTCCTGTGGGCTTCACTCATCTAAATCTGTAATATGGCGCTTCTGGTTGTTTGTCTGGTGTTCAGCCGCTGCTGACGGATGTAATATTGTTGTGGAGGATTTTCTGACGCCGCCACATCAGTGCTCAGGAGAGAAGAGAGAGTCATCTGCGGTGCGTTAAATGTTAGAGAAAACAAAATGCCAACAGGTTAGTGGGTTATGATCAAAGTGTCCAGTCTGAGATGATGTTTGGACGGTGAGGGCAGAAGCAATATTGCTTCAGACAGAGGCACATACGCAGACAAGAAACTCAAGAGCCGTGTTTCCCAGAATGCACTCTATTTTTCAAAGGACTGATATAGGAAAAAAAGCATCTGAACGCTTGTCAGTTAAGCATGTCTGAATGTCGTTGCACTGGATAATTCAGGAATGTTTTATTAGAGTTCACTTTTCTTCCTCATGTTTGAAGTGTCAATGTGTTTGAATCAGGGGGTTTAGTGGATATGAGGAACCGCAGGTGTCAAGAAACACATTAAACAGCACCAGTGATCGTTTTTTATCATCGTACGGTTATCATTTTTATTCATATTTTAAATTAAACTTGATTTTAAGTTATTTATAAGTTATTTAAAGTTTTTTGTGTGTTTTTGTCATTTTTAAAATGAACTTTTAAATTCTTTTTTAGTTATTTTGCACTTTGAAAAAAAAATAACTTTTAGTTTTAGTTGTTTTATATAAAAGCTTGTTTCCACCACAGAATAAAAAATAAAAAGGGTAATTGTGACCTCCAGAATCCAGAATCGGTCTGTCTTCGCCGGCCGGAGGTGGTCAGCGCAGACCACAACGATCTGTCGCTCCTGGGCGAGCCCCATCCAATAGTGTCCCAGATCTTGTCGTAGCGAGTCGCGCCATCTTGTCGTAGCGAGCCGCTTGATGTCGATCGGCAACCAGACGGTGACTTCACGCGTCCATCTTTCGTCCGTCCGCCGCATCAGGTGCCCGGCCCAGCGCCTCACAATTCATAATTTTTACTTTTTTCAGTTTTTTTTCTGAGTTTGTCTCACAATTCTCACTTTTTTTCTCATTATTTAGAGTTTCTCACAATTCTGACTTTTTCCTATTTTTCTATCAATTGCAAGTTTATATTTCTCAATTCTGACTTTTTACTGTTTTCTCGTAATTGTACGAAATATCTCACAATTCTGACTTTTTCGTTTTTTTCTTACAATTGCGAGTTTATATCTCACAATTCTGACTTTTTACTGTTTTTCTCGCAATTGCGAGTTTATATCTTACAATTCTGATGTTGTACGTTTATTGCAATTGCGAGTTTATACATTTTTTTTCTCAGAATTGCAAGATATTAACTGGCAATTGTGAGCTATAGGCTTAAGTCAAAATTGTGAAATGTAAACACGCAATTGTGAGAAAATTATTTTTATATAATTACAGAGTTTATATTCACACAATTAAGATCTTACAGCTAGGAATTGCCAGTTATTGTAACTTTCTTTATCACAATTATATCACAGTTTATATCTCACAATTCCGAGGCAAAAAGTCAGAATTTTTTGATAAAAAGTCGCAATTACCTTTTAGGTTTTTTTTTTTTTGTTCTGTGGCGAAAACAAGCTTCCATATATTTTAGTACTTTACTAACTAAACAAAAATAAGAAATGTTGCCTTGCTAAAATAAAATGTGAGTACGTTTTTTTAATATAATTGCAGTTAATGTTTATATAAAATTGAAGTAGCGGAAATGTTTCTTCATGGTTTTGGTTTTAGTTTTAGTTAAAGATACCCCTGCCACATGTTTCACTAACACAAATACGTTTTGTCTACTGTTTTTAGATCATTTTAAACTCTTTAAAATCTGTACCGTTTCTGCAATGTCATTTTTATGTGTGCCTGAATTTGTTTTTTTTGTGACCTAAGATTTACCCCATACAGTCGACATGACATGGTGCACCTCATCATGTTTCTCTTCTCCTTCCTGTTTTTCTGTTTCGTCAGTTTCTGTTTCTCAACGTACTGACCTTCATGCAGTTTCCCTTACCCTGCTGAAAATGCTCAAGAGGGCTTACAGCGGGAGGAAAAAACAACAAATACCTCATGTATGCTTGGAAGACAAATGCTGATCTTTAAAAGCATCCACTCACTCAATAAGCTCAAACAAGCAAGAAACCAAGACAGGGGTCTCGGAAGGCCCCGCGGTATATGTGGAATAGAGTAACGATTGCCGGCGACCTGTCGTTCAGTGGAGACACTCATGCACGGGCTGTTTACAGCTCACTGGTCCTGCAGTCCGGGCCTGATCGATATGCCCCTGTTTTTACGCTTCAGCTCGCGCCGTCCACCCCGAATGCCCGCGGACTGGACTTCATGCTCCGCCGGGAAAAGGTGAGCGACATCAAAATGTGCGAGGCAAATTAAGAGACTGATAGATGTAAATGCTCTCTCTCTCTCAGTCATTCTGTGCTGTCTCCCGTCTTGTTTCCCAGAATCATTCCAACAGCTCTTGTTTCTTCCGTGTCATTGGCTGCCCATCCGTCCTTCTGTCTGATAGAACAAAGCGCCAGCCGTCTCTCGGTCACCTTCCCCGATGGCAAACTCCTCTGTGGCAAAAAGGACATAATTTGCGGCACCGTGTTCAGGGTTACTAAAAATACATTAAGGCTTTTATTTGCACTTCAGAAGGGATGTGATGAAACACAGTGGCCTTGACTTCCACGGAAGACACTAATGAGAGGATTTTTTTTGGCCCACTGAAAATTTTAATTTTTAGCTATTTTTACATACAAAGCTAGTTTATACTTGTAAAGCAAGTGATTTCTAAAGTCCTAATATAATGAAACTCAACATATGTATGTGTCTTAAAATGTGGCTTAAAAGAACAAAAAATACCTTGCTACAGCAATAAAGCAGAAGAACAACACTGCTAAAGAACAATTATACTTCAGCACAGCGTTTTCATGAAAGATTACACATATATCCATTGTTATTTAGATTTATGTGCAATGATCTGGACATTGTTTTTTAGTATTATTGAGATACTATAGATATATACGGTTTTATTAACATTTTGAATTACTTTTTTTTTTTACTTTTTTGTTTTCATTTTAATTTTAGGTAAAGTTTCAGTAATTTTTCTATGTTTTTAGTAGTGTGTGTGTGTGTGCTGTATATATATGGTATATTTATATACTGTATGTGCAATTGTAATGCATTTTATTTCATGTTTTAGTACATCATGAAAATGTTTTAGTACATCATGAAAGTAATTTTTTTATTAAAATTTTGTTGCAATTTTAGTAGTTTTGTTGTTGTTTTTCTGACATTTGTGTTGTTGTTTTTTGATAGCAAGTCTATTTGTATTAATTTTTGTTTTAGTTATTTTAGTACCTCAAATTAAACTAAATGAGAAATGTTGACTTGACAGCTGTTTATTTTAATTCAAGTGGTTTTAGTTCCAGTTTCAGTATCAGTTTTAGTTAACTATGATAAGCCTGCGTTAAACTAAATTATAATGAGAAAAGTTGCCTTTGTAAATAAAAAGGTTTACGGTTTTTATATATTTTATTTACAGACCCCTGCACATGACATTCAGACAAAAATATAGTTATAGGCTATATGGAGGCCACGAATTAGGAATTAATCTTCTTGTTTTAGTAAATCGTGGCCCTGTTGTACTTATTTGCTCCCTCTCATCATCATTGCTCTAACTAAAACAAGGGAACGAATTACAACATGGCCACGATTTACTTAAAACGAGGGAACGAATTAGTAAAACGTACTGACGCATTAGTAAGAGGGAACAAATTGTTAATTCTTGGCTATGATATACATATATATTTTTTCCTCATGTAATGTGCAGGGCATCGTATTTATTTTATGTCAAGTAACAATTTTAAAAAAAAAATGGTTTTAGTTGAAGCTAGAGTAGGTAATGTTGGAGAGCTAGCCAGATTTGAAAGTGGCACCTCTTCTAAGCTCCGCCCCCTCCTGTCAGTGCTCCGTCCAAAGCTACGCCCCCCCACAAACATGAACGCGCATCCACATTTGGAGTCAGCTGCATGTACCTACCAGTGATGCGCGGGTTGATCCAAAATGAGCGGGTGCCTGCGCCCGCGGTTACGAGTCATCCAAAAATATTTTTATTAATGATATTCGGGTCGCGGTCGGTTATGGAGACAGATCAGACTCATTAATAATTCACGCAGAAAACCTGATTTACACATGCGTAGACAATTTCACATGCATGAAACCTAATTCACGTACACAAAAAAAAAATTTCACGTGCGTGGAAAAAAATTTTTTCCACAAAAAACAATTCACATGCGCAAAATAAAATGATATATTCATAAAATACATTTCACAAATGCAAAACACAATTCGTAGATATACAACTGTGTGCAAAAACCTTTGAGTGTTTAAAATGTACGAGTTTATCCCTGAATGTGGACGTGCAATCCTCATTCACGTGTGAATCGCCTCGGATATGTGTGTGTGTGTTTTTGAGACTTTCCTGGCAGAGCTCTTGACCCACGCGGGTCAGTCGTACTCTTTAGCCAATCAGATGCGAGCTTACCATTCAACCAATCATATATGGAATCCCCTGAGAGTGCATTCGAGGAGCACGGGTCTGCGCACCATTTGCGCAATACGGATTAATTAGAACGGAAATGAAGCCTCAATGAAGCTTTCAATCCAGCATGGCGAACGTAGAACGGGTACGAGTTTAGTTTAATTAATAAAAGTCTGAGTATACACGGTTTATCGTTTACTCCAGGGGTGCTCCATCCTGCTCCTGGCGATCGACTGCCCTGCACAGTTCATCTCCAACCCTAATCAAACACACCTGAAGCAACCAATTAAGGTCTTCAGAGCACGTCAGGATCACTTGTAAATTAAAGGCAGGGTGTGTTTGATTAGGGTTGGAGATGAACTGTGCAGGACAGTAGTGGTGGGCAGATCGAGGCTTCGTGGAAACAGTTGAACCAAATGGTCCATATTGTGTCGAGGCTTCGAATCAATCCGACACCCGTCTCCACGGTGACATCTAGTGGTCACTTGCATGTGTTGATCTGAAACAACCTTGACGAGCCATTAACATTTTTTTTTATTGTATTTTTCTAATATGTAACGCTTGTAACCTATAGGTTCATCACTGTGCATAATGTTATTTTGGTCCTGAAAAATGAATATTAATAAAAGAAATCAAGCCACAATGTCTCACTTTTTAGAGATTCTTATTCAAAAATATTAATTTCTTAATATTAAGAAATTATAAGACTTAGCTTACTTCTTTTTTTACAGATAATTTGTCCAGCCTTTGAAAAAATCCTCTCACAAGGGACACTTGTTGCTGGATTGCTTGTTGCTTGTTGCAAAGACATTTTTTAGCCAGGACATACAAATGAGGAAAGATTACTGCTCTCTCTTTCCAGTAAGTTAGTGGATCATGAGTTCTGGGCATCTATCTATCCAAAATCTATCTATCTATCTATCTATCTATCTATCTATCTATCTATCTATCTATCTATCTATCTATCTATCTATCTATCTATCTATCTATCTATCTATCTATCTATCTATCTATCTATCTATCTATCTATTGTTGTGGCAAAACAATATTTAACAAACGCAGCATTCCCAGGCAAAAGAGACGTCAATATTCAAATTGTATTTAAAAGAAAATATACATTTATTCTGCAGAATAGTTCCCAGTCTAGCCACACAGGCCAGCTGCAGGGTGAGGGTGAAACCCACCAACCCTAACAGCCCAGTATGCAGGCAGAGTGAGACCAAGATAGGTGTTCTTTCTGGAGTCTTATAATGTTCTCATCAAAGGCATTCTTGCACCCACCCCAAAGGAACAAAGGAACCCCCATGGTCGCATTAACCCCTCCCTAGCCTCGGGTCTTCTCAGCAACGTTACAACAGGAGAATTCCAAATACAGAACACGTCATTCATATGTTTAAATCATTGAGAAAACAAAATAAGAAATAAAAAGATTAAAATTGCTACTACACTATCTATCTATATGAATCTATCTATGTATCTAGATATAGGCTATCTATAATCTATCCATATACCTAGATATGTATCTATAATCTATCTATGTATTTATATATAGGCTATCTATAATCTATCTATATATGTATCTATCTATTAATCTAGCTGTCAGCCATCCCTACAGGACAGTCGATCGCCAGGAGCAGGATTAGGCACCCCTGGTTTACCACATTCAATCAAGAATGTTACAGTTTTCTAGTCAGAAAACCTAAGTTAAAAGTAAAAAACAAAATTGACGGTTGCAACAAGACAGTTACAGTAACGCTAATTATATATTAAACTGCAATAAAGATAGTAAAAAGCAAGACGTGTAAAGACTAAAAGCAATAGGGCTGTGTTAAAAAAAATCGATTCACCAATTCTGAATCGATTTTCATATTAATTTCTAAAGATCGATCCGTGGACCAGGGGCCCTGTAAACGATAAACCGTGTATACTCAGACTTTTATTAAATAAACTAAACTCGTACCCGTTCTACGTTCGCCATGCTGGATTGAAAGCTTCATTGAGGCTTAATTTCCGTTCTAATTAATCCGTATTGCGCAAATGGTGCGCAGACCCGTGCTCCTCGAATGCACTCTCAGGGGATTCCATATATGATTGGTTGAATGGTAAGCTCGCATCTGATTGGCTAAAGAGTACGACTGACCCGCGTGGGTCAAGTGCTCTGCCAGGAAAGTCTCAAAAACACACACACACATATCCGAGGCGATTCACACGTGAATGAGGATTGCACGTCCACATTCAGGGATAAACTCGTACATTTTAAACACTCAAAGGTTTTTGCACACAGTTGTATATCTACGAATTGTGTTTTGCATTTGTGAAATGTATTTTATGAATATATCATTTTATTTTGCGCATGTGAATTGTTTTTTGTGGAAAAAAAATTTTTCCACGCACGTGAATTTTTTTTTTGTGTACGTGAATTAGGTTTCATGCATGTGAAATTGTCTACGCATGTGTAAATCAGGTTTTCTGCGTGAATTTATTAATGAGTCTGATCTGTCTCCATAGTAGGTCGGGTCGTTTACCTGTGTAATTTATATAGTACTAGACACAATGTTCTATGAAATACATAGGTCTACACTTTATTGTCTGAATGCGCGAGGATGACGCACGAGCAGTCTGCAGATGAAAGTGGGAAATCCTTATTTACCTTTTGAATGTTGAGCGCGTTATTAACTTTTGAATAAAAGCTGACGCGGGACAAATGCCCGATTTCCCAATGCGTTGAACTGAGCAATGCCATTGTGCCATTTTAATAGGCTACTTTTAAACATATAATGTCAGTTTATGTAGCCTATTTGCTGAGAGGGGGCGGGGGGGATTTTTGTTGGGAAAGTCAGAGGAGAGACGCACACGTCGATTAGACTGGATAAACACATGCAGCATCTTAATTGTTAAGAAAATGAAACGAAATAAATGAATAAATCAAGCCTTATTACAAAACACTAGGCTATATCATATACAGCATATAGAAAAATGCACCCCTAGTTCCTCCGTCTATGGCCCATGACGCGATGAGCATTTACTAGCTACTTTAAATAACGCGGGTTGGGTACAATATTTTCTTTCTTTTTTTTTCCGGTCCGAGTTGCGGGCGGGTTAGTTGAAAACGTCGGTCGGGTGCGGGTTGTTTATACATTGACCCGCGCATCACTGCTGTGCACACGCAGTGGTGCTCGGGCACGAGACATGAAGGCATCTGATTGGTTCTTTACATTCGCACCGAATGGCAGTGATTGGTCAGAGTTTTTACTGTCCTACAGCTGCTACAGAGGTCAGATTTGTTTCATTCCTTTTTCTGAACACATAATGTATTGACTACTATCAGAATGGAAGGACCAATTTCACCCAGTATAAAAAAAAATGTTTCTGAGCAGGATTACCAACCCTACCTTTAATAACCCTGGACCTGGAATGTGTATTAGGAAGGTTAAAATAGTAATTATTGGTCACACTTTATATTAAGTGGCTTTAACTACTATGTACTAACATTGAAATTAATAATTTGATACAATGGACGTATTGTGTACATATATGTTTTTACATTGTACTTATATTTAAAAAATACCTGCTTGTAATTACAGCGGTAATTCATTTATGTAATTACATTTATAATTACACAGTTGACCCTTCCCTTACAACTTAACCCACCCTTAAACTGACCCATACCAGCACACCTGTCCCTGACCTTACCCGTATCACACCTCAATAGCAGAAAAAGTGTTTTACAATACAACATGAACACAATAAGTATTGTACTTATTTTTCTATGTAAGTACATAGAACGTAAAGCTTATTGCATTTTCAACTTTGAACGACATAATCTTTTCAGTAATGGAAAATGTTTCTTTTTTTTTGCGCATTCAAAAAGGTTTCAACAAGACTGATAGTGGCAAGGGTCGCTCAAGGTCACACTTACAGTCCATTTCCTTTTCTGTACACTGTAGCATTAAGACCAATCATGCCGTTTGGGATCAAAAGCATCCCGGGATTGCATAACAACACCTCTTTACTCGCCACTAACAGACAGCAAAGGAGAGCTCACCCGCAGTGCAGCGCGTAAAGTGAACATAAGTGTTTTATTGCAGAGTTGAGTGACAGATCACCTGTATTGCTGTGTGGGATCTTTTGATGTCCCGTTTCATTATCATTAAGAGAGAAGCAGCTTGCGGTCTCTTTATTTTACAGCGGTGGTGTAGCCGTACATGCTGGCGGTTTGCACCCGACAGCTGTAAATAAATGAAGAAAAACTAACTCCGTGGGGAAACGCATATAGGATTTGCTGACTTGTCTTGTCATTGAGATGTTTTTTTTTTTTTTTTTTTTTTTTTTACCCTCCCCCATTTACATTTTTTTTCATTTACAATTTTTTTCTTTGGGAGAAGAAGCTACATTTCATTTAACAATTTATCACAGATGACTCTCAGTAACAATAATTCCCATCACAGTAATATACTGTAGTTTTCAGTAATTCATTTTTTCAGCACTTTAACTATTTTTTTTCTTAAAAACACAGAAAAACAGCCATTATTTAATATTGTGCAGGATCCGGAAAGAGAAACGGCCGGTAATGAATGAGAGTCTCTCCGGTGCAACTGTTTGCCAGAACTTCATCACTCTTGATAGCAGCCGCGGTTTGCGCACAGATTTGGTTATGTGCGCAATGCATGCTGGGAGTCCGAGGGAAGCCATTAATGTGAGTAACACTAATAAAGATGGACCAGTTTTGGACGTGTTTAGAAATGTGTGCGAGAGCGTGTGGTGGATATTTATGTGAAAATAAATAAATAATCTTGCAGTTGGTTTTAAATCAGTCTTACCGACGGTATGTGGAGCAGCTGGTGAGGGAATGGAATTACATTTATCAAGCTGTGAGCGAGTTGTGTGGAACAGCCTACTGTTAGCGCTGATGATAGGATTATAAGGTTCATCTGAAAGCTGTGTACACACACACACTCACACACACATGCATGCTCGCTCATCATAGACCAGATATACGATATCAAACAGAAACTGTTAAAAACACGTCAACAGTTTTAACTAAATACATTGCTCAGCACATGGGTCAAATTATCTGATACTTTTAAGGAACAATAACCTCGACAGTGGTTGTTATTGTTAACTAAAACTAAAAGCATACAAAAAAATATTTTACTTACTTAAAACTTAACTGAAATATAAATATATATATATATATCTATATAATATAAATGTAAATATGTTGAATTTTGCAACTTGATAACAATTCGTACACAGTTTATAAGACGGCTAATTCATACAAATTAGTATTTTTGTTAAATCGTACATATTTTTTACGAGTTGCCCAATTCGTATGCATTCATACAAATGACCTGACCCTGACCCCTGACCCCTTAACCTACCCATCACGTGGGTTCAGACAAATCGTACAAATTCGTACTAGTGACGTCGTATGACTTAGCCACCTTTTATCACTCGTACGAATTGGTCGTGAGATAGCGTTGATATATATGTGTCAATTGTCAACTGGAACTAAAAACTAAAACTTTATAAAACTATACATATAATAAAAATGACAAAAACTCAACAAAATGACTAAAAAATTTACAAGAGAAAACAGAAAATATTAAGATAAAATGTCATTCAAATATTAATGAAATCTATATCTCAATAATACTAAAATAATCAACTAAAATGGTTACAACCACTCTGGGGTGCGTCTCCCGAAAGCATCGTTAGCCAACTATGGTCGCAAGTTCCGTCGTTATCAGCAGTTCAACGATTTGGTGTTTCCCGAAACCATCGTTCCAACGAACGTTCGCAAACAGCATCGCAAACTTGTGTGGTTTGAACGACAGCTCTCGAGCTGTGGTTAGAAGCAGAGTTTCTAGTTTACATGAGATGTAGACTGAATAAATCCTTATCTTTAGCAAAATAAGCAAGCTGACATTCAGTACAACCCGTGTTATTTATTTAGAATACATACAAATGTAATTTACGTCTTTTATTTGTCAAGAGATTTAAAGCACCGTTTTTGAAGACTGCGCATGTGCGAACGTGCTCAACTATGTAAGAACGAGCCAAATATTGAGTCTGGTAATAAAGCAAAATAACTGATAAAAATTAGAAATGGTCTTCAGATGCCATGTCTGTAACTTATATGACAAAATCTAGCGTTAATTCGATCTCAAACAGATTAATTAAATAATGTATTAGTCCACCACGTGCGAGACGTCATAAACAACGTGGTTGAACGATACTTTGCGACATACGGTTTCGGGAAAACACTCGTGACGAGCTAGTCTGATTTCTCCAACGATGCATCGTACTATGGTAGTTAAGCAGTGAGCTATATAGTTGTACGGGAAACGCACCCCAGATTTGCCAGAAAAGTGGTTCGTTCGTTCGTTCGTTCGTTCGTTCGTTCGTTCGTTCGTTCATTCATTCATTCATTCATTCATTCATTTTCATCTTCTAACATTTTCTACTGTAGGACTCACAAAACATCAAAATAAATGTTTCAAATAAAAAAATATATTCACAGTTTAAGATTAGCATTAAAGTCTGTATGAATATGCATTTCTGTATGCAATTTTAATTAAACATGTTTAAAATACATCTATCTGAGGGGGGGAAACAGCAGCATCCCATTTGAACCTATTAGAACAGTCTCTTCAAAATATTATTAAAAATCAAAACCCCACATTGGTAATGAAAAAATGATGGCTTGCTTTCCTGCAGGCATGCCTTTTTGTATATTGCTTTTCCAGCTTAGGCGTTCTGTAACTCTCCTTAATGGAGTCTCTGTCCAGGCAACAAGCCCGAGGACAAAGCTGCACAATGGCTTCTGTTCATTCACCAGCAAAGTTCTGGAGCCACCAATGGATGTTACAATTTATGGGCAGAGCAGTGCCATACGCTTTTAAGTTCAATGGCATTCCTCCAGTTTGAACTTTTCTTCCCCAGCGGCACAGCCGTGGCATTGTGCTACTGCTCAAAAAGGGGGAAAATTCAATTCCGGTTTCTTTCATCCAACTGAGGCCACCTGGGGAATCTCTGAGCACTTGCATTAAAATGAGCATTTAGAAAGGAAGACGATGTGCGTATTAAGAGTCCATATTTCCCTCATTTTTATGGATGGCTTAGTTAAAAAAACAAACAACTTTACATGATTCGATTTGTGGCGAAGCTTGAAATGGCACCATGCAGGTCTACATTAAATGATGGGCTCTTCAATCACACGTAATTATCTAGCAGAATAGGGACTATTAAAGTGCAATGATGGATATAAAATTGCATGGTCGTGACAAGAAATGTGTAAAACCATTTAAAACAAAGATCTGTGTCTTTTTTTTATCTTTTCTCTAAGTATAATGGCTAGCTAGTAAGTGCGTGTAAACCTCACTCCCCTGATCTCAAGAGACTCGCTAGTGACTGACGCTAGAGACTACGGTTTTTACGGAGACGCCGGTTCGAATCCCGCTCCGCAACGGGTCGAGTACACTGTAAAACATCCAACTTTTTTGTGACAAACTCTTTTAAAAGTTTATTCAACTTTAACATACAAAAAAAAGTTGAGATAACTCAAACAAGTATAGGACCGTTTACATTATTAATGAATCACATTAGGCATATATTTACAGAGAAGAAATGAGCTTAGTGCAAAGATCATCCAAGATGGCGGACGAGTCAATAGAGATGTTAAGGACTTTTGATTTGAGAAATTTGTGCTAACATTGTTGCAGGACATCATTCGTTTACCAAAGCAGAGTTCTTCTTGCATATCCACATAGTTTTTTTTATGTAAAAGAAACACAGTTTTACATAAAGAATAAGTTGGAAATGATATGGCAGAAAAAAGCTTTATAAACTGTACTTGCATTTTACAATACACAGAAGAGCAGCAAGGGTTGAATCTGACTCCACACACACAACACACACTTAACTCTGAGTTTGTAATGCTCCCATCTGAAGAGGGTATAAGATCCTAAAATTTCTTAAAAATGTGCATAAACATTTTTTTTATACCAGTGGCAGTTTAAGTGAAGTGAACTTACTACACAAATTGTGTTTTTAATCAGGAAAAATTACACCTTTTTTAAAACCTTTTTCACTTTAATGTACCGTGTTGTTTTTATGAACTACTGTAAAACTACAACAGCTGTGTTTTGTTAAAGCACAAAAAGGACAAACTAAAACTGAAAAAATGAAATAAAAAACGAATAAAATTGACAAACAAACATATAACTGACAAAAAAAAAAGGCTAGTTAAAATGGAAAACAAATATAAAGACAAAATATTGATAAATGTAAATGTATTGCACAATATATTAGTCTGGAAATCCAGACCTGTATCCGAAAGATTAATGGTCTGGCGTCTACTGGGGCGGCAGTGGCTCAGTGGTTCATGTAGGTTGTCTACAAACCAGAAGGTTGGTGGTTTTATCCTGACCAAGTGTCGAGGTGTCCATGAGCAAGACACCTAACCCCAGCTGCTCCCGACCAGCTGGATGGCGCCTTGCATGGCTGACACCGCCGTCAGTGAATGAATGGGTGAATGTGAGGCAATAAGTAAAGCGCTTTGGTGGCCATTGGGTCTGTGAAAGCGCTATATAAATGCAGTCCATTTACTAATGAACATCGGCTCGAGGGGCGGCACCAAGCATGCATTTGAAAATCTCACTGCATGCAATTGGATAACACTACGACCAATCACAGCAATACATGGGGTGGCGTATCCAGAGCGACGGAAAGGAACGATTCGAGAGTCTTCTGTTCCTCTTTTAGAGAAAAAGACAAGTCTACATCTTTCATTGTAGCGCCCAAAGCCGTTTCAAACAACTGGTGTTCATCCACAGCCATCTTACAATGTTTACTGATGACTTCGACGTCATCATCTCGCCCGCCTATATCAGATAACCCGATGTGATTGGTGCAGCTCAGATACAAGGGCATATTTAATGAGCATCATTACTCGACACCAGAGTAACACGCTGAGCAAATTCAACTCTCGCGAGAACTCTGGATTTCCAGGGTAACTAATATATTATTAATACTAAACAGCACTGAATCTACTTAATTACCTGATAGTCACTTAATTAATATGCTCTGAAATACAAAAACATTGATACAATTATTTAGATTTCATATTTAATTACTATTTTACTCTATATTTGTCTGCTTTTTATTTTTTGAAATTAGTTTGTTTGTTTTATTTTTATTGTCTGCTATTTCTATACATTTATTTTTTATCAGTATTATGTATATATATGCTATATTAAATAAATTGTGAGGCAGTGTGCTTCACTTATTGAGCATGTAACATTTCAAATCATCCACTTATTAGGCTGTTTCAGTCAGTAGACCGACAGCTCTCTAGGTTTTGCTCTTGTGTAGTTCATGTGTTTCTGTCACTGAAGGGCAGACGGGGTCACTCGTAACAAAGACCCACAGTGGACACACAGCAGAGAAACACTTGATCAACGGCTACGCCACATTGTGCTATTAAAGAGCGCTTCTGCTGCTAATGTGCAACACTGGCCCGAGAGGGAACCAAACAGGGACTGTTCACAATTGAACTGACAATCACAATTCAGTTCTTGGATTTGAATTGAGGATGCAAACAGGATCCAGAACGGCAATGCTCCCTGCCGTTTGCAAGAGCCTCTTGGAAATGCGTTCGACAGCTCACTAGGTTTCAGAACAAAGCCATTATCTCTTGTCCCTTGTCCTCCCGATGGAATATAATGGCGGCGAGTCTAATTAAACCGTAGCTGCGGTTCACAGGATCTCCTTCAGCCCTTTCAGCAGCTCTGTGTTAATTGTAACCTATACTGTCACTGTGTTTCATCATTTATCCATCTCTCTGTGTCTGCTGCGATGTTGACCCCTGACCCCTAAGTTTTCTTCCTGAGTTCACCCTAACTAAAGGCAGATTCACAAAGAGCACAACAAGATGATACAACAAAATGCATCCCTAATGAATCCTTGGATATGGTGCGTGCATGCGTGTGCGTGTGTGTGTGTGTGTGTGTGTGTGGTGTGTGTGTGTGTGTGTGTGTGTGTGTGTGTGTGTGTGTGTGTGTGTGTGTGTGTGTGTGTGTGTGTATAAAAACAGCTGTCATGTTGCTCATGGTTTGAACAGGCCTTAATAACAGCTTACACTGAAATCATCTCAACTTCCAGATCTAAAGCTGTATTTATGTCATGTTGGATTTACCATAATTATAAGATGACAACTCAAAGATTTGACTCTGAGCTGTTCGTATCCTCACACACTCAAATATTTGTTTCTATGGCAACTTTCAGATCGCCAAAATTGATCTATCTGTGTCTTTGCTGTTGTAATTATATCTACATTAATTAACTTAAAATAAATATGCTCTCACTCATTTTTGCAGAACAAAGAACGTGCACCAGGTAAAACTGACTAAAATTAACTGTGCTGCACAAAATCATGGCCAAGTGGAAAGTGTTTCATAAAGTTTCTAAGTTTGAGAAAGACATTAAAGGTCCCATATTGTCAAAACTGAAATTTCCTGGCTTTTTTCATGATAACAGGGGTCTAGGGGCTGTGAAACTAAGGCCAAGAGACATTTCCCTTCATTTGTGCCCTTCATTTACACGCAAACGGAGAATTCGCCTCTGAAAACGATCCTTTCTAAAAACTCCGGCCAGTTTGATTTGAGTTTTTGGAAAGATTGAAGATTGGAGATTTTGGAAAGATGAAGATTGGAGATTTTTGGAAAACTTCGTTTGCACGTTTGCATTTTTAGGCAGCCGACGTCACAGTATGAGACTATTTTCTGGATTCATGATTGGCTAACGTGGGCTTGAGCTTCTCGTGACACTGCCACCTACAGGTTTGGCATGCTCTTGACGGCATATACACGGGTTCGTGTTCGATCATTTTTCTGAAAACTGACAGGTGTGCCCGATGTTATTTTTGAAAATGGAGAGGCGTGAAATGTCCGTTTATGAAAATAGCCGCCCACGTGTAAACGTAGCCTAAGTTTCAAAACAGTCAATCCACAGACAAATGCACACGCCTGCATAAAGTAGCTGTGCCTTTTCACAAGCCGTTGTGACTTCCGTATAAATGTGATGTCAGAACTCCTCAGTCACCGCCTTCACCACCACCTCCACCATGGTGGGTCACTCAGAAAACAACAGGCCAATCAGAAGAGAGAATATTAAGTAGATAGGCCGAAATCGACCTGTTCTTGGCAGAGCTCCTGAGAAATATATATTGAGATGTTTTTTGGTACTTATAACCGCACATATATATTCTTAAGGACATCAAAACCTAAAATAAAACTTCAGAAAGGTGTACAATATGGGTCCTTTCATAGTTCTTAGATGTTGGAAACTCATAATTACAATAATTCGACCATGACGTGAATGCACTGTATATGAAAGAACACCGGGTAAAAAAATAGAAGGTTTAAAAAAAGATGGTAAATGACTGTCAATTTTCCAGCCTAATTGCGTTTCCACAGATAATTGGTGCCATTTATTTTGAGGTTTGTTACTGATTCTAGATCTGCGCTGTTGGATTTATGTGCTCAGATCGACTGCAAGTGGCGTAAAGTGTCTGTATAAACTCCACCTGACAGTCTCGCTGTGTCAGGCCATTTAGCATTAGCGCTAGCACGAGGTGTCTGAGAAATACATGCCAAAATCCTGCAACGCCGCAAATATTTGTTGATGAGATTCTCGTGGGCTTGTAGGAGACCAAGCCTGATGTTGATCCAATAAACAACACTCGTGATTTGAACAAATATCTCTTCCTGCATCATTTCGATGCAGATGCAACATATGGTAACACTTTTGATAGTCCACTTTCATTTTGATAGTCCACTTTAGACATTCGACTATAAGTAACTTGCAAATGCATGTCAACTAGCAGTCATTAGAGTATTAGTAGACTGTCTGCTTAATATCTGTTAATACTTTATTTTGATGCTCCACCAAGAGACCTTCTTTTGATTGTAAGTAACTTTGCAACTACATCTCCACTTATTCTACACCAAACAGTCTACTAATACTCAGTTAGTTTGACAGAGTTGCAAAGTTACTCTAAAAAATGCTGGGTTGTTTGCCAGCCGTTGTTTGCCAGCCGTTGGGTTAATTTTTTAAATTAGATTTTTTAACCCAACGTTTGGGTTTGTCCATATTTGACCCAAAATTGGGTTGAAACAACCCAGCAATTTTTTAGTGAGAATGTCTAAATTGGAATATTGAGAAAGTGTAACCCAACATATTTATTAAGTTCATTGCATGCTAAATCTTATATAGCAGTATATGTAATGTTATATCATGGATATCATGTTTGTTTTAGCTGGGAATGCAACAAAAAATAACCAATAAATATTAAATGGCATGGCAAAATCTGCACATTCTTACTGTGCAGGGTACATAATATCATACGCCGAGTCTTGCATGGAAATATATGCAGTTTAATTACTGAACATTGTTATTGTGTGAAGCAGCTATGGTCATATCCATTCACTTTCGCATAAACAACTGCATATCAATATTTAGACTATAGACGTGGGATTCATTGAAATCTGTTCAAACTGAAGGAAAGCAATACATCTGTTTTCATATTGCTTTGCTTTACAATGAAAATGTAAATAACCTGTTTGTTTGGAGATGGCACTTGTAATAGCATGACACAATTAGCATGACAATGTGTTGCTGACATGAAAGCTCACATTAAACAAGGACGTCACATAAACCAAGCCGCTAACAGTAACATATACTTGATAATGCATTTCATTAACAGCAATAATCACATTTGCAAAACACATATTCATTAAACCTGACTAGCAAAAAAGCTGCATGTAGATACAGTTTGAAGCTAAAAATATAGCAATGCGACATGCAGAAGAGCTTCTGAAGATATGAGTTATTAGATGTAATTATGGAGCAGAATATCTGTACAGTTTGAGCATCAAACACAAAGTGAGATGGAAACTCAAATCAGAACTAATGGAACTAGTGAAGGGGCCTCTGTTAATTAAGATTGAATTTCTCTTTTATCATCTCATCAAGGTTCCTCTAATCACAGTCTCCGGGCGATCTCATTCGCTGTCATTACGCGCTCCGTGATGCATGCTAATTTGAATGCATTCTTATCAAAACTCTGTTGTAATGGTCTGTAGGTCTTTGACCCTTGTTTTGAGCCACATGTTGGGCGCCGTTGTGTTTTTCCCTGTTGCTTCCTAACTATAAAGGTCTCTGTGTATTTGGTTATAGGCTCAATAACCAGTAACACTTTACAATAAGGTTCCATTAGTCAACATTAATGCATTAACTAAAATTACAACGCTTTAAGACAGATTTTTTCAAAACAGCTTTACAGTGATAAGCAGGAAAACAAATTAATTAGTAAATGTTGAAATTAACATTAACTAAGTCTAGGTAAGTAAATTATTTAGAAGTATTTTTCATTGTTAGTTCATGTTAAAGGTACACTATTTATTTATTTATTGCACAAGTCATACATACATAAATGTTTAATCATTCATTCATTACGTGCATGAACGAAAAAAAAAAAAAAAGGAACAGGAAGAAGAAGAAGAAAATCTTCTAATACCTGTCGCTTATTTGTGCACATCAAATGTAACTTTTTAACTTGTATGTATGTAACTATGTAACTTTTATGTTCAAAATTTTGTTCAATATTGCGTACGTTAATAATGCTTATATGTGACCCTGGACCACAAAACAAGTCACAAGTCGCACGGGTATATTTGTATACATTGTATGGGTCAAAATGATAGTTTTTTTATTTTTTTATGGCAAAATTCTTGTTCCATGAAGATATTTAGCTATTTCCTACCGTAAATATAAAACATTTATTTTTGTGAGTGAGTGCAGCACAATCGTGAACATAAATGCACAACTTTAAAGGAGATTTTCTCAATGTTTAGATTTTTTTGCTCCTCAGATTCCAGATTTTCAATAGTTGTGTCTCGACCAAATATTGTCCTATCCTAACAAACCACACATCAATGGAAAGATTATTTATTCAGCTCTCATGTGATGTATAAATCTTAATTTTAGACCCTAAATTTGACTAATGTGACTGGTTTATGTGGCCCAGGGTCACATATATGCATATGTGTGGGTGTGTGTTGTGTGTTTATACATGTTCTGTTATACTGTCTATGTTTTGTGAATAAACCCATTATTTAATTAGCATTTACTCCCAATAGATCTTGGCAGATGTGTGTTGTGATAATTTTTATACTCATGCTTGTGCAGCTCATTAGTCAAGTAGAATGAGGACTAAAAATACATATTATATATATATATATATATTATCTGTTAGTAGGACCAAAAATGGTCTCCTACTTACGCATCTGTTAATCTTGGTGCAGATTGTATGGAAATCAGTCTACCATGAAATCACGGCTCCATTGGGTTTTCAGTCGCTTCGCCTGATTCGTAAACTTTTAATCATCCGGGTCTGAAAGGAGGCGAGCCGAATACTTTAGATAACCTGGACACTTCTATCACACTTCTTCTCTCTTGATGAAAAGATAAAGGTTTTAGAATAGATACAATATTTGGTTACAATAATTGCCAAAGAGCAAACTAATTTCACAACATGTTTATAGCACAGATTAGGATAAACATTGTGTATTGAATGTTTATAATGTCAGCATGACATTAGATTAGCAATTTGAATTAAACTACAGGCTTCTATACATTTTCTTATTGTATATTACGTTTTATTATTTATTTGTGGGATCAGTGTTGAATGAAAATTAAATTAATTTTGTTTTTGATGTTATGCTACTATTTTGAATGAAACTGAATTCATGAATATTATGCAAAACGAAAAAGGTGCCTTTCTCTCTCATTGGTCTTTTAAAGTCTAGAAATATGAATATTATTATGATTAATTTAAATTATGGGCAATCCAAATCTGCCTATGAGTGAAATGAGTCCGTGATTTTACACATCAATTAGCATTGTAATTAGGCACTGGTGTGATTAATTGCAGAGTAACAGAAAGCAAGGAGCCAGTGATCTTTATAATGAACTGCAGACGTGAAATCAGCCACTGACTGAGAAGACCATCGTAGGTTATGAGTTAGGCAAATCAATTAATGTTCTTATATTATTTGGCCAATGGGTGAAATCACCTGCCTCTGTTATCTTAGTGTGCATGCAACAATATATTAAAGAAAAAAAAAATTCAGATAATGCTGTGAAAACACTTAAAGCGGCACATTTTAGATACAGAAGTTTATATTGAAGTTTATTTCTATCATTAGATCTAAGTCATTCAAAACAGACTAATAAATGCATTGTGAAACTGATTTTTCTACTCAGTATTTTTGTCCTTCTGTTTTTCTGAGCAATATCTATGCTTAAATCCAGATAAGTTTACTTGAGATGCAAAAATGACTGAAACATGCATCAAAATCAAATGAGTTTTTACTTTTTTTTAAAAGGGCAAAATATCAGCCAGTGGGGTCAGAAAAATCATCGTCTTCCCATCGAAGTAAGTTTATTTTCCTGACCCATTGGCAGATATTTCGTTTTTGTTTTATGTATAAACTCACTTAATATTTCAGAAAACAAGACTCAATATCTTAAGTCACTTTGCCTCTCAAGTAAATATATCTTGATTTATTAGAATGTTTTGGGATTTGTACTGAAAAACAATAAAGTAAATTATGTTTTGCATTGTGCCATAAAACTCAGCATCCCGTTTTGATTTGAGTGGACTAAATATCGGGCTGCCGTTCCTCGATTAATAGATTTCTAATGAAACTTCTCGCGTGATCTGGTCCGAGGGCCGCTCTAATGATCTGGGAATGTATGAACTCAAGTAAAAAGCGCTGCAACTCCTAAGGTAGTTAATTTCTCACTTCATTGACTTTATTAAATCAGTTTCTGCATGGTGAGCTGCTATTGAAACTGGAGAGCGATTTCCCAAAGCGTTTCATGCTCACTCATAGCTTTTGGTGGAATGGAAAGTTTTCTTTGCTATTTTAAGAAAGTAAGCAAATTCACCATAATTTATCGGTCGAGTGGGGATGAGGTTATCTAGGACAGGTATAGTTTCTGAAAGAAATATGGTTTAGGTCTTTTATAATTGCCTCTTGCATGCAATGTAGACAGTTTCGTTTGCTTCCTTGTCTCGAGATGCTCATTTGCAGTGCAGACAGGGAAGAGGCTTCTGATCCTCAAAACAAGCCTGGGTTATGGTTGGGGGCCACTGATAAGCCCGCGGGGTGCCAGATTTGGACCCAAGGGCCTGACTTTGAGTACTACTGATGTATTGGTTTGAGATTTCTTTAAGCATCACACCAGCATATAGATATTTTCCAAAGGAACTGGAGTGCAAAAAGTTTTGTGGACCTTGAAAAAGTTCAGAATGGAGAATCATAATGATAGGTTATTGTATTTTCATGTTAAAATTATCTCAAAATATAAAAATCTCCCACTATTATTCGATATACCATGTAAATATAAAAGTGTGATGTTTTTTTTAGATGCATTTAGTGTAAATCAACATGCAACTCTTAAATTTTGCTTTCTCAGTTTCTCATCTTCAATAATAATTGATGTTGCTTGTTTTTTTATGCATAAAAATAAATTGATGTAAATCAAAGTTGCATACTGTACACATAAACAGTTTTTGCATATTATATTGTAATGCAAGATAAATATGGACTTGTTTGTAAATATACTTCTTGATTTAAATTCTAAATACTGAATCTAATTACAGAAAACGATCTAAACTGATGCGCTGCCCTGTTTACCAAGCTGGGTTTACACGCAAGTCTTGCTGGTTAAGCTAGTTAACTCCCTCACATTTTTAAGCCAAGTGGATTTTTAATGCAATGCAGCACGTAGCTATGAAAATATATGATCTTTTGCACACTACAAAAATACAATTTATTTGTACTTCATACATGATCTAAATTCTATTACAGAAAAGAATTGGCTGAACTGGCTGCTGCCCGGTTTACCAAGCAAGTCATGCTGGTTAGTTAACGCCCTTTGTCAAAAGCTGTTAAAGCTAATCTTTTGCATGTTTACAAAAAGGCAATTTTGGTATTATACATAAAAAATAAATAAATAAAAATAAGTCTGATTTGAATGCAGGTGTCCTTGCATGCCATTTCTTTTCTTTTTTTTAGGTCATCTCACCTAGAGCAGAATGTAAGCCACTTACATGTTTGAACCCTAAATCTGAATTCGGAAAGGCACGGAAAATTAGTAACGCATTCTACGGAGCCTCTAAAGATTTACATTACAATACATCAGATGTCACTTATCAAGTGAAGGAGAGATGACTGACAGGATGATGGCAGAGGATTTGAGCGACAGATCCTAAACATCATTGACAAATATCTTTTCTTGTAAAATCGGAGATTAAAAAAGTGAAAAGCGAGCACATACTCAATGATTTCAATATCCCATATTGATGGCGGTTCCCTAATGCCCGCAAATTATATACAATATAATTACCTATATAATTGTGAGAGAATGCAAATGCATATTTTGTCCTCCAATCTCATATAGTGTATCAAGTAATTAAACACACACCGAACACATGACATTGTTTTTGTGAGTAACTAGCAGTTCCCTGGTCTCTGGAGCTCCAGTAGTGACAGGAGTTGACACAGACACAGCACATAAAACTGCTGGAAGTCTTACTTTAGCTCATATGTAGGACTGTGACAACTGAGGAAATTGCAGCATTTATTTTAGGCCCGAATCTCAGAGGTCTCAAAGACAGTAGCCAAGACATGCTCCCGTCTCATTTAGAGGCATTTGCACTACAACATACCCTTGAGCGATCTAATCTAGGAAGCTACACTTCCCCCACTCAAACCTCCACGGCTGTGCATTTAAAGAACAAGCACTTTCGCATACGCGTTTCCAGCATCGCAGAGGATTACAGATCATCCATCAGGGGAAGTGAGGAATCCCTCAGGTACACACGTCCAGGGTCTACCGCAAAACCTGAGCACTCATCAGAGAGAACGGGAACGAGCTGAACCGGGTCCCATCGAGACCACTTATCCGGCGGGCCGGGGTTCAGAAGGGCGCGCGGGAGACGTGTACAGCTAAGCACGTGTCCACATGTGCCCGTTCTGCTACCAGTCGCCACACACAGAGAAACTAGATAGCAAAAGTCTAGGCCACGCTTTAGAGGAAGCTATTTTTGGGACGTTGTGTTTCTCTGAACTCAGGGTTGTTTGTTACTGTGGGACACTTTCTGTTATGCAACGAGGTGAACATTTGTAATGTTTTGCAAGATGTGAATTATGCATTATGGCACTTTTAATAAATGATTATGCATAATAATGCTGTTCTGTATTCCTGTATTAATTGTCTTGCACTGAAAAAGGTGCAAACATCGTCATGTTAGTCTCGCATTGCCACACTCTCAGCAAAAAGTCTGATTATTGTGGCCAAGAAATGCAGAATTAGACCGATCATCATGTAGAATATATTTTGCACATATTACGAAGCATAAAACCCAATTTAAAACCTTCTGCCATTATTTTAAAATTCTGGCATCATCGATGATCTGACCTCGAAAATTGACCCTATAATCGTACAGATTTGTTTTGAACAATGTGTACTCCCTAAAAATACATATTTAAAATGTTAGTCTTTCTCTTCTAGGAAATTGAAACATTAATGGCCCGTCTTGTATAGTTGCTTACTTGTACAAGTTGTATCCAATAAAATGCATACTCTCTAAGCACAGTCTGTAAAAATGTTTCCAAATTGATTTTTGAGAGGTTTTGCATTCATTTTGAAGTATGCATTGTGTTTTAAGGGTTAAAGTAAATGTCAGTAAACTTAATTGAGAACGTCCTGGGAGAAAATGACACATTGTTTTTCCATTTTTCTTCAGATTGTTTTTTTCTTTCTGTAAGTGTCGAATGAGAAAGTTTACTCTGATTAGATAAGGTTAATCCAGTGTGTGTGTTTGCACTAGCAAACATAATTAAATTGCTTTTGAAAAAAGTTGCTAATTTAATCAATTTGTAAATAGTTTAGTCTATAGAACAAGTCGACAGTGTCAGCTAAAGGCTGTTGGCTTTATATACTTCCTGTTTCAACAGGAAATGCTTTAAGATGGGAAAGAAAACTAGTTTTTTCACTTTGGGGAACATGAACCGGGGGACTTTGACAGACGTGCGCTCTATCAAGAGATATCAAACAATCATCCGCCCTCGAGTGCTGCGGGAACCACGGAAAATATAGTTTTGTTTCAGGCTGCTTATGTGATCGCTGAACTGTATCGACCCAGAGGAGCGTTTCAATTATCTTTCAAAGTGATTCCTCAGACATGGCCGCAATTTGCATATCGGGCAGAGCCATCTATAGAGTCAAAGCAGGTTAAAAAAGAGTGTGTGTTTGTATTTTTTCTCATCTGCTGTCAAGCGTACTCGAGAGGGAACGGCTGCTTCGGTTTTGCTCTTTGAGTTTAAAAGCTCACCTGGTTTCCAATACGCTACAGCGCTCGCTCGGTGGAGCCCTGCAACAAGTCCTCATAATTCTCTAGTAAATATTCTCTGTGTTTTCCATTATTCAACACTGTGCTAAATTATTAAAATGCAGTGATCTTTGTTTTGTGTCCTACACACCCACGGCACGGTTGCTTATTTATCTTCAAGGTGACATTTTTTTCCATTGAAAATGGAATGGAATGGAAGCGAGGAGGGAATTTGAGTTTGTCTTGTGTTGTCGTGATGGATAAACATGTTTCCCGCTTCAGGTCAGATAATTGAATTAATGTAAATTTGGCTGATTTATAGTCACCCGAGCTCTTATTCTAACCTTGGGATTTCCTCTAGATCCGCCAGTTTACGGTGAAGTTGAGCTCATTGGTGTTTCTTCAACTACAGGCACTTTTATTTTGCCTGGGTTGATTTGTTTTAATAACAACAGATTTCCATTTTCACATTGAATGTATTCATAATTTATTTTTGCTATTCTTTTCAGATGTCTTGTTAAATTTTATCATTTTAATCTAGTTACAGATTCAGACTTTGAGTCTTAAAATATGAAAATAAATAATACAAAGATACATTTTTAATCTAAGCTAAGTGTGGGATTGACATAAGCCATTTAACAATTTATCATGTAAAGATTCCTTATTGAATACTCAATTATTATAACTTTTTATACAAAATACCACCAAAATAATGCTTTTTTGTTTGTTCCCAAATTGAATTGTGCATATTTCTAAGCAAATCAAACATGTGGCCAAAAGTGATGTCCAGAGGGTATATTCCTCATAAGTATGAGGAAAATATTTTATATGTATTTTTGAAATATTTTAAATATGAGGGAAGAACAAAACACTAAAACTGGTTTTTAAAAAAATCTGACAAAATTATTTGGCAAATAAAGACAAACTACAGCTTGTATTTTACTATGCAAAAAAAAAAAACCATAGGCCTACACTGATTAAACCATAATCAGTTATTAATGTTTTATTGGTTCTCTCATGTGTTCATACATTCTTTGTGACACCCTGAACAAAAATTATGTCAGCACAATTTGGCATGTTTCAGTTATTACCACAAAGACTATCGAGTCCAAGCACAACTACACATACACTGCTTTATGTAGTATAGGCCTATAAATAGGTCAAAGGTCAGATTACCTGTTTTGAACAATGGATACCAATAATGGACAGAGACACAGACAATCGTATTCTTTACTGTATTCTAAAAAATATAATTTTGGTTTACTTTACATATGTTTATGGTTTTATTGTATGCTGTATACAACAGTAATGTTTGGCCTGATAAATATTCTCTGTTTCTACATTGCATTGGTGTTTACAGTGTACATGTTCCCCCTCTCAGTAGATTACTGTCACCGTAGAACATTATATTGAAATGTAGATATAAGTCTATGAAAGACCACAGAGCTTTAGATAGAACAACAGTATTTACATGGTATATCCAAAAATATACTATTATGAAAGAAGTGTTTGCAATTTGATGAAAATGCTTCATTCTGACTTTATTTTGAATGCAGTGTTACATTTTGAAGGAGATGTGAGGCATTTTGCATTTTGTGTGCAGTTTTGTGAATTGCGTGTAGTATTTGAATAAAGGGTGAAGATGTCAATTTTCCTAGGCCGGACATCACTTTTAAACAGTTTATAGTTCAAGGTTAGTGTACAAATTAAACAAACTAGTAAGAGTTTATTTTCTAATAGTCCACATGGCCAAATGTGCCCATGAAACACGCGTATGATACCTTATGCATTCATAAATAATAGATGCCTTTAATAATTGAATCTAATTCAAGTGTGATTATATGTGTTTCGCCCTTTTCTCCTCTATCTAAAATATCCGTTTCATCTCTGCAAAGTTCCTACGCTTGGGGAGCCTCTTCGTTTTAATTATGATTTAATTTCATAGTAATTTAACAGAAAGGTCTTGTCCTAAACGATCTCCCAGAGCTCTGGGGCCTGTGTGTGTGTATGTGTGTGTGTGTGTGTGTGTTCAACACGCTCAAAACACATGATCAAGGGTGGCCGCAATTCATCATGGTCACTGAAGGACTGCGCTGACAGACTGAGGTTCACGTCACGGGGAGTGACAGGCCAGAGATCCCAGACAGCTTTGATCATTCATAGAGCGCATACACTAGAGTTTACGCTGGGAATCCATTGATTTAAATGGAAATGTTGCATTTCAAGGACGTAGATGTAAACGCAAGAGTTTGAGACAACTGAGCCCTGCAAAAAGTGTTTCCCCCCCCGGTAAAAATATAGAAACTGAACTGTTTCTCTCTCTCTAACTGATGTTAGTCATGTTTATTAGTATAAAGACAGCTGTTGCAGGTTCTGAGATCTTTTACAAGCCCTCACTTTCTGGCTTTCCGGCAGTTTTGCCAACTTACCGACTGATATTTAGCAACTTTTCAGACCACTTTCAAAAAAGCGCCTGCGAGCAACTTTTTGGACTGTTGGTTAACATGTAGTCAGTCACTATAACATACTCGTTCCGTTGTCTGGCAGAAAATATGTAAATGAGAACAGCTTTATTGGACATTCGAATATATACTATAATAAATACAGCAGAGAAAACTATGGAAGCTTGTTACTACCACAGAATAAAAAAATAAAAAGGTAATTGCGGCTTTTTATCTCTCAATTCTGACTCCTTTTCTCAGAATTATGATATAAAGTCACAATTGGGAGTTATAAACTCAGAATTATTTGATATAAAGTCACAATTGGGAGTTATAAACTCAGAATTACGTGATATAAAGTCATAATTGGGAGTTATAAACTCAGAATTACATGATATAAAGTCACAATTGGGAGTTATAAACTCAGAATTACGTGATATAAAGTCACAATTGGGAGTTATAAACTCAGAATTATGTGATAGAAAGTCACAATTGGGAGTTATAAACTCAGAATTACGTAATAAAAAGTCATAATTGGGAGTTATAAACTCAGAATTACATGATAGAAAGTCACAATTGTGTGTTAGTCAGAATTGTGAGATCAATTCAGAATTGCGAGAGAAAAGTCAGAACTGCGACTTTATATCATGAAATTCTGACTTTATAACTCACAAAACGTCGCAATTATCTTTTAAAATGTTTTATTCCATGGCGGAAACAAGCTTGCACAGAAAACAGATGTAAAGTGGCGACATTTGGCCGAACTGCTAAGGTTTAGTGATTTCCCAAGCAGACTTTAGCTACACTTGGCAACACTGCCTTCCGGTCAAAGAGAGATAGATATTTTTCTGTGATGGCATTGAAGGAATGGTTGTGATTCATTGAATCTATTGAAAGTGTGTGATTTTGAATGTTGTGAAAAAGAGAAACCAAAATGAAGGACTTGTTTTATTCTTTATGTTTTTTCT
Organism: Phoxinus dragarum; assembly: GCA_033366665.1. Classification (NCBI taxonomy): domain Eukaryota; kingdom Metazoa; phylum Chordata; class Actinopteri; order Cypriniformes; family Leuciscidae; genus Phoxinus; species Phoxinus dragarum. The sequence continues at coordinate 12,839 of JARPMJ010004875.1, read as the reverse complement.
TCTATTTCTCTTTTTGAGTCAGCTTTATCTGTATTTGTACTATAGTACAAATACAGTACGTTGTACGTTGTATAGTACGTTGTACCACGTTAACCTTGGACAGGTCCGTGTGCTAAAGATTTCAAGTCAGTTCAATGCATTGAGAAGCTTTAGATGATGTGAATGATTTTTTTCTCGCTTGGAGGTGACATGCTGGTTTCACCCCTGGTTTGTGAGGTTTGCCGTGATATTAAGGTCATTTGTCCACCAAAGCGCTTTTTCACGTGGCTGGCGTATTTGTTCAATTGTTTTCAATGGGAGCGCTGCGTTTTTAAAACGCCATGAGCGTAACGAGGCACTGAGCATCTTTTTCACGCTGAATCGCTGAACGTTTAGCGTTTTTTACAGGTCGCCGAGAGTTGAAGAATGTTCAACTTTGGGTAAAACGCAGCGCTCATCACTGTCACTTTTTACCCAGCCGTCCAATCACAGTGTAGGAGGGGCGGGACTAATACCACACTGACCAACCGCCACATTCTGCTTCTACAACGTCAACAGAGGTCAACAACAAGCATAAGGTCGTGTGTCCACCAAAGCGTTTTTTTTTCATGCGGCTGGCGTGTTTTTTCAATTGTTTTCAATGGGAGCGCCGCGTTTTTAAAACGTCATGAGCGTAACGAGGCGCTGAGCCTTTTTTTTTCCGCTGAAGCGCTGAGCGTTCAGCGTTTTTTACAGGTCGCTGAGAGTTGAAGAATGTTTAACTTTGGGTAAAACGCAGCGCTCATCACTGTCACTTTCTTTACCCAACCGTTCAATCACAGTAGAGGAGGGGTGGGACTAATATCACGCCGACTAACAGATATTCTGTATCATAGTTGTCAAACCTGGACTGTTACAAATTTTATTTTGTGGTCAACTCTTCCAATCATTACAAGCAATGTGAAATAATTTCACCCTTTTAGGCCGTGTGTCCACCAAAGCATTTTTAGCCAGCTGAAAACGCTAGGCGCTCTGCTGAAAACGCCTAGCTGTGGGCGATTGAGAGCGTTTTGGCAGCGCAGATTTTTTTTTTCATTGCTCATCTACTCATACTTGTCACTTTCAAAGCCTCCTTGTATTTATAATCGCAGTCTGCAAACTATTGCAACTGTAACTTTCCAACTTGCAGATTTGAAATTAAGGCCTTGTCCACACGAACACGGGTATTTTTATAACCGTGACTTTTTTTATGCGGTTCGCCCGTTCGTCCACACGGAAACGCAGTATCAGGTCACTGAAACCGAACATTTTTGAAAACCCCTGCCAGGGTAAGGATTTTCAGAAACGCCGGTTGCAGTGTTGTCGTGTAGACAGTAAAACCGGAGTTTTTGCCTTGCGACATCAAAGTGTGCGCCGTTATCCGCTGTGTTTGACGTCAGATTGTGACCGCTGACGCCGCTGGCTTCTGATTGGCCAACGCGGCTTTACAGTTAGGGTTATATCGCCGCCTGCTGGTGTGGAATGCTCTTGACGGCGCTTGATAGCGTGTTTTTGCGTTTTCATGTATGGAGATTTTTTCAAAAACGCAGGAGAAAAAACTCTGGTTATAAAAATACCCATGTCCGTGTGGACATGGCCTAAGACTTAGAGAGTTAATGGTTTTGACGCTATAATTGCACAAATCTTGTTGGCTTTTTGTTGAGGGAACCAGGGTGATGCAAACTTCCGGTTTGGCCTTAAAATGTGTAAACAACAAAGTGAAAAATCAAAGATGCACTTAATTTTTAATTCCATTCACAAGATCACATCTGTGCCCGATCATTAGTAATCCCCGAGGAGGAACAGCTTGATAACCACGCAAAAATGACATGCATCCATTTTCTAAAAGAAGAAGTTGAATTGTCCCATTCAATGCGCTTCCCTCTAACAAACACTGTAAAACTTCCATTCCATTACAAAGGCGTGAGATAAGACGGTCCCTCTGGTCCATTTAACTGTGATTTGAAGTAACAATTCCCATCTGGATAGACAAATGTCTGTTAACTCCATTCACAGAATAACATCAGACAGAACAAAGCGCTGTCTAAGCTTGCGAGTATCATGGGACACGGATAAAACGAATCTGAAGGTAAATCTTTCACTTCTAAGCGGCTCAATAATGTATTCTCCTGGGAGTTTTGCAGACGCACTAAAGCATTCACATAGCGGGATGTCTCCTTTACTATATTCAATAATGCAAATTTTCTAAATGGGCCCTTCAGAATGGGAGTGTCAGGAATTTCCGTCCTGACATGAAATCATAACTGACCTCCTCTGGTCTGGCTCTATGTATAGCGCCATCATGAATTTTGCATTATGTTGAATGGCTCTCAAAGATATTGACTGACTGCAAGTGTAATTTGTCAGTACAGCGGATGTGAACATACATCAGTCGGGCCGGACCGGTGATCCGTCTTATCACGGGGGTTCTGATGGAGCGACGCAGGTGTCAGATTGACCAGACGACAAATTCGGTTAAGCCGGAATTAATGGGCTTGCGGGAAGATAGAAGCCTTCTGAATGAATACCAAATGTGCTCGCAGAGCTTGTTGAATGGACTCGCTTATAATGTGAAAATGACCTTTGAGCAATCTCTCACATTAAGGGAAACAATTAAAATATAACAATGTGGTTTTATAATATTCAACTGCAATGGAAATGTTCTTCCTTTGGTTACTGTAGTGCGTAACATGACCTCAGTACCCCGGTGCCAAATTGACAATTCTTATTTTTTATGGAAAATTGCAGGGATATTATTATAAATGATTTGTCTGTGCACATCTTATTTTATTACATTCACATGCCTCGTAATCTTGAGTCAGAATAACTTCCTCTCCCTCTTTCAGTGACATCTTGTCTTGTCTTGTCTTGTCTTGTCTTCTTCTCTTCTCTTCTCTTCGTTCTCTTCTCTTCATTCTCTTCTCTTCGTTCTCTTCTCCTTCTCTTCTCTTCTCTTCTCTTCTCCTTCTCTTCTCTTCTCTTCTCTTCTCTTCTCTTCTCTTCTCTTCATTCTCTTCTCTTCTCTTCATTCTCTTCTCTTCTCTTCGTTCTCTTCTTCTTCTCTTCTATTCTCTCTCTTCTCTTCTCTTCTCTTCATTTTCTTCTCTTCTCTTTATTCTCTTCTCTTCTCTTCGTTCTCTTCTTCTTCTCTTCTCTTCTCTTCGTTCTCTTCTTCTCTTCTCTTCTCTTCATTCTCTTCTCCTCTTCTCTTCTCTTCTCTTTGTTCTCTTCTCTTCTCTTCATTCTCTTCTCTTCATTCTCTTCTCTTCTCTTCTCTTCATTCTCTTCTCTTGTCTTCTCTTCATTCTCTTCTCTTGTCTTCTCTTCATTCTCTTCTCTTCTCTTCTCTTCATTCTCTTCTCTTGTCTTCTCTTCATTCTCTTCTCTTCATTCTCTTCTCTTCATTCTCTTCTCTTCATTCTCTTCTCTTCATTCTCTTCTCTTCATTCTCTTCTCTTCATTCTCTTCTCTACTCTTCTCTTCTCTTCATTCTCTTCTCTTGTCTTCTCTTCATTCTCTTCTCTTGTCTTCTCTTCATTCTCTTCTCTTCTCTTCATTCTCTTTTGTCTTCTCTTCATTCTCTTCTCTTCATTCTCTTCTCTTCATTCTCTTCTCTTGTCTTCTCTTCATTCTCTTCTCTTCTCTTCTCTTCATTCTCTTCTCTTCTCTTCATTCTCTTCTCTTCATTCTCTTCTCTACTCTTCTCTTCTCTTCATTCTCTTCTCTTGTCTTCTCTTCATTCTCTTCTCTTGTCTTCTCTTCATTCTCTTCTCTTCTCTTCATTCTCTTCTCTACTCTTCTATTCTCTTCATTCTCTTCTCTACTCTTCTCTTCTCTTCATTCTCTTCTCTTGTCTTCTCTTCATTCTCTTCTCTTGTCTTCTCTTCATTCTCTTCTCTTCTCTTCATTCTCTTCTCTTCATTCTCTTTTGTCTTCTCTTCATTCTCTTCTCTTCTCTTCATTCTCTTCTCTTGTCTTCTCTTCATTCTCTTCTCTTCTCTTCTCTTCATTCTCTTCTCTTGTCTTCTCTTCTCTTCTCTTGTCTTCTCTTCTCTTCTCTTCATTCTCTTCTCTTCTCTTCGTTCTCTTCTCTTCTCTTCATTCTCTTCTCTTCTCTTCTCTTCTCTTCTCTTCTCTTCTCTTCTCTTCTCCTTCTCTTCTCTTCACTTCTCTTCACTTCTCTTCGTTCTCTTCTCTTGTCTTGTCTTGTCTTCTCTTCTCTTCATTCTCTTCTCTTCATTCTCTTCTCTTCTCTTCATTCTCTTCTCCTTCTCTTCTCTTCTCTTCTCTTCATTCTCTTCTCTTCTCTTCTTCTTCTCTTCTCTTCTCTTCGTTCTCTTCTCCTTCTCTTCTCTTCTCTTGTTTTCTCTTCATTCTCTTCTCTTGTCTTCTCTTCTCTTCTCTTCATTCTCTTCTCTTCTCTTCATTCTCTTCTCTTCTCTTGTGATGCGGGGCAACCTGTTACTGACATGAGATCCACCAATAGCAAACCACAACCATCAAATCAACCCAGGTGAAAAAAAAGTTCACTAAAATACATTTTATTTAAGTGCACTTAGTACATTTCCATAATGTACTTAAAGTGCTCTAATTTCGCGCACTTATTGTGTACTTAGGCCTACTATACTAAAATCAAACAGATGCGAACTAATTCTGCAGGTCTCCGCACATAAGGATCCCATGACAGCGCACCTGAAGTCTGGACGAGGTCTTGCTCTGACAGCATTGGGCTAAAGAGCTGGAATCAGTCAAACCGCAGACACACACTCGATCTGGCACGGATCAGGATCCTTCTTCTGGGGGAATGTTGTGGCTCAAAGCAATAACAGCAGAGCAGAACATTCGCTTGGCAATGTTTTATATTCCGCTCCATCGCAGACTTTTGTTTTGCAGTATTGTTTGGATACAGGGATATACTCTGGGTATTGTGTCTGAACGGTGCATAAGGCTTGGCATGTTTTACAGAAAGCATTTTATCTGAGAACAAACCTGAGAGTCTGATGCAGCATTTGACAGTTTCCAGTTGTTTATGAAAAATGATGGATGGATGGATTTAATGTCCTCTTTCGCTCAGAAATAAAACGCATAAAGACGTAATGGGCCACAAACATGTTGCATGTTGACTCCTATCAGGACATTTTAGCCCAAAATAATTTTTTTATGTTATTCCAGAATGTCTGATGTTCAAGGCTGACCAGTTAAGTAAAACGAAAACCATTAAAAAAAATGGTTTCACTTTATTTTGATGGTCCCTTTAACTCATTATGTTGACTATGTTGCACCTGTATGTATACCAATTCTCATTCAAGTGTTTGTAGAGTATTATGATGGTTACCATAGAGTAGATGGTTGAGTTAGGGTTAGAATAAGTTGAGATGTAGTTGCAAAGTCACTTATAGTCAGTAAATGTCAGATAGTAAGCAGACAGTCTACAAATACTCTAATGAGAGTTAGTTGACATGTAGAAGCAAAGTTACTAGTGAACAGAATGGGACCATCAAAATATGGAATACTCTCCCAATTAGTTTAAGACAGGCTCCATCTCTTACTATTTTTAAATCCAAACTTAAAACATTTTTATTTTCAAAAGCTTTTGATTAAACACTGTCTTTTTGTATGTGCTTACATGTTTTTTTAATATAAAGTTTCTCATTATATGTGATTTGTGAGACTATGTGGAAAGCGCATTGGTCAACAGCTGTTGTTTTTAATAGTGCTATACAAATAAATTGTCATTGTCATTGTCAAAATCAAGTGTAAACAAAAAAAAAAAAAGATTTACTTGGATTATTTCAGCTAGTTGCCAAAGCAACATTTCTCAGTTCTCTTTCATAGGTTCACTCAACGCTGCGGAAAGCGCAGTGGGATATTCTCTGAATGTGCCGATTGTCTGAAGCCTTATAGAATCACGCCAATTCATTGGCTGATGGCGTCCGCGCGACATGGCTCCGCCCCGACGCACTCACGTCGCGTCATCATATTCGCGCGCGCGCCATCTGCTCCTCAGATTTCTCTACCTTCAGAACGAAGCGGTCACGTTTGCCCTTCGCTCGTGGTTTTTCTGAAAGCTAACAACTATTACAAGGATTATTCTCGGCGCTTCTGCGACTGTTTAAGCGGAACTCTGTTTCTCCTTACGGTGAAGCTGCCATGGATTACAGACGCTGTACTCCGCCATGTGCTCGTTACATCGCTAACGACGACCCACACAGTAAGTGCGTTAAATGTTTGGGTTTTTCACATGCGCGTGAGGCTATTATAGGATCTTCTAAATGCAAATTCTGTGAAAATTTATTGCTCAAAACCCTCAAATCGCGGCTCGCGGTCTTTGAGAGAGAATCATTCGTCTCCCCCTGCCGCGCTCCCGAGGCCTCTCGAGGATCCGCGGCTTGGGGTTCGGATGTAGAGCTTGAGGACGTGGAGTTTGAGCAGACGAGCCCCGCTCTTTCTCTCCCTCCCTCCCCTCGGCACGCACGTGGCATGCCAGTCGAATTTTCACATGATTATTTGCGCCCCAGCCCGGGAGCACGCGACGCGGTTTCTTTTGGGCTGGAGGATATACTTTTTACCGAGGCATCCGACTCAGAGGATTTCGGGCCTACTCTCGCCGACGAGGTTATCCCGCCGAGCGGCCAGGAAGCGCGGCCTACTGCGGCCTACGCGGAGCTCGTGGACGTGCTTTCGCGCGCTACGGAGAAGCTCACTATTGATTGGCCCGACGAGCCACGTGAGTCTCTATCTTCTAAACTCGACGAGAGGCTTCTCAGCGGCCCTAATTCTAAGCCGCAACGGAGGAAGCTACCATTTTTCAGTGATCTGCATCATGAGATCTCCAGATCCTGGAAGCAGCCTTTCTCTTCGCGCCTCACTAATGCGGCAGCTGCTGATTTCACCAACCTAGTAGGTTCTGTGGAACAGGGCTATTCCGCCATTCCGGCGATTGAGGAGACTTTAGCCGACCATCTTGCTCCGTCGTCTGCGCCGTCCTGGAAGTCGCGCCCCCTCCTTCCATCTAAAGCATGTAGGACTACTTCCTCTCTCATTGGAAAATCCTATATGGCGGCTGGGCAGGCAGGCATGACTCTGCACACTATGGCCATTCTCCAGGCCTACCAGGCGGACGTCCTGAAAGAAATGGACGAGGGCGACGGCGTGACCCCTGAAGCGGTCAAGGAGCTTCGTAAGGCTACTGATCTAGCCTTAAGGGCCACCAAGCATACCGCACGTGCTTTAGGTCGCTCTATGGCCGGCTCCGTGGCGGTGGAGCGCCACTTGTGGCTTAATCTCACGGAAATACGGGACAAAGAGAAGGTTTTCCTTTTGGACGCCCCCATCTCTCAGACGGGGTTGTTTGGTGAGGCGGTCAACACAGTGGTTGAGAAATTCCGCTCCTCCAAATCCCAGTCGGCCGCGTTCAGGCAGTTCATGCCCAGGAGGGCTAGGGAACCTTCTGCTCCACTCCCGGTGCGACCCAGAGAACGTCCCTCTCCTAGACCGGAGTTCTCTTCCAGGAGGAGCGAACAGGGACATCCCCCACCTACCACGGTTTGGGGAGCCCGCGGTCGCCCATTTCCCCGTCAACGGCCTCACAAACGCCTCCAATTAAAGCGGTCCGACAAACCGACCGCTTCGGCGGCCCAGAGCCGTTCCTGACCTTCCGGTCGGAAAAAGGAGAGCTCCTCTGCCTTCTCAGGGTTGGGTCAGACCGCGCAAGCGTTTCTGCCCACCCCCCAGCTCTCCTTTCCTTGCCCTGTCACCTTCGCCACTCAGAGTGTCTCGAAGTGCAGGCCATATTTCACCATATCGACTCAGTCCAGTGCGGGAGGAAGGAGACGTTTTCTGCTTTCTCCCCTCACCCCGCACACTCTCTATAACTGCCAACCGCGCCCTCGGAGGCACTTTCCGTTTTCCTCCGGAGCAGGCGGACCGGGTAACCATGACCCAGCATCGATGCCTCCCGTCACGTGCCAGGACGCCAACGGCCTTCCTGCACGGTCAACCTCTTTACCCCAGGAACGTCAACACGGCACCCTCAATCAGGTATGTCGTCTGCACTACAACATTCCTCTTCCTCTATCTCATTTCCTTCCAGAATGGGAGCGCTTACCAGGGGTATCGTCTTGGGTTCTTCGCACAATTCGGTTCGGCTACACTCTTCAGTTTTGCCGCAATCCCCCCTGCTTCAACGGGGTCTTTCTGACTGTGGTAGACAGCGCCACTCAGGCTTCTGTACTGCAGCAGGAAATCTCTTCCCTCCTTTTCAAAGGAGCAATAGAGGAGATCCCTCCAGGGGAATCCGAGAGGGGCTTTTACAGCCGTTATTTCCTGGTCCCGAAGAAGGGCGGCGGGTTGCGTCCCATACTGGACCTCCGCCGACTGAACTTCGCCCTTTACAAAGGGAAATTCAAGATGTTGACGCTGAAAGCTATCATATCTCAGATTCGGCCAGGGGATTGGTTCGTGACGATAGACCTAAAGGATGCCTATTTTCACATCCAGGTTGTTCGGCGACACAGGCAGTTCCTCAGGTTCGCCGTTGGAGAAAGGGCGTTCCAGTACAAGGTCCTTCCCTTCGGCCTCTCTTTGGCCCCGAGGACATTCACAAAGTGCATAGATGCAGCTCTGGCCCCATTGCGGCTACAGGGCATCCGTGTTCTAAATTACCTGGACGATTGGCTTATTTTAGCCCAGTCCAGGGAGCTAGTGGCCCAACACAGAGACATTGTTCTGAGTCACATCCAGTCTCTCGGTTTGAGGTTGAACTCGGAGAAGAGTGTTCTTGCTCCGGCTCAAAGCACCGTTTTCTTGGGAGTGAACATGGATTCCGTTCTCATGCAGGCCCGCTTGGCTCCTGCACGGATTTCCAGCCTGACGACATGCTTGGCTCGTTTTTCACTAGGCCATCATGTGTCTGTGGGCACCTGCCGCAGGATGCTGGGTCTTATGGCCGCGGCCTCCTCTGTACTACCGCTGGGCCTACTCCACATGAGACCCTTCATGTGGTGGGTGAAGCTCTCAGGGGTTCGACCCTCCGGGTCAACCCTTCGCCTACTGAAGGTATCGCACAGTTGCTTTCGAGCCCTGTCAGTATGGCGGGACCCTCTTTTTCTTCGGAAAGGGGTCAGCATGGGTGCGGTATTTCGTCGCCAGATGGTTACGACGGATGCCTCTCTCACCGGCTGGGGAGCAGTTTTCGAGGGCAGACCAGCGTGTGGGGTCTGGACTGGAGAGGCTCTCTCTTGGCACTTAAACTGCCTGGAGTTAAGAGCCGTTTTTCTGGCTCTGCAGCAATTCCTCCCTCTCCTGGAGGGGCACCATGTCATTGTCAGAACAGACAACATGGCAGTGGTGTCACATGTGAACCGGCAGGGAGGGTCTCGGTCGCGCACCCTAGACCGGCATGCGCGTCACCTTCTCCTGTGGTCTCAGAGCAAGTTCCTTTCTCTAAGAGCGGTTCATGTCCCAGGGGTTCTGAACCTCGCAGCAGATTTTCTGTCGAGACAGAAACTCAGATCGGGGGAATGGATGTTGAACCGCCAGACGGTGGCCCTGATCTGGGAGGTTTTCGGGGAGGCGGAGGTGGACCTCTTTGCATCTCAAGAGTCGTCCCAATGCCCGCTTTGGTTCTCCCTGAGTCCCCCGACCCCATTGGGGATAGATGCGTTCGCTCACCCTTGGCCAACGCAGAAACTCTATGCCTTCCCGCCCATCAAACTGATCCAGGCGGTCTTGGCCAGAGTGAGAGAGAGCGGAGTCCGCCTCCTCTTAGTGGCTCCGTTCTGGCCATCTCAGCCATGGTTTTCGGAGCTAATTCCTCTACTGGAATCTTCCCCTTGGAGGATCCCAGTCAGAGAAGATCTGCTGTCACAGCTGCAGGGCAAGATATGGCATCCTCGCCCAGACATATGGAAGCTATATGTTTGGCCGATCAAAGGCCGTTTACATTAAGCTCTGGTCTCCCAACTGACGTTCAGGAGACCATTGCGAGTGCCAGAGCCCCTTCTACAAGGCGACTGTATTCTTCCAAATGGAAGGTTTTTAAGAATTGGTGCTTAGCGCATGATAGGAACCCAGTTAACTGCCCTGTTGGTTCAGTACTGGAATTCCTGCAGGAGAAGTTTGCTGCTGGTGCGGCTGCTACCACTCTCAGAGTTTATGTCGCAGCTATTGCAGCACATAGGGAATCGGATGAGATTCCCCTGGGTAAATTAAGATTAGTTTCCGCTTTTATGCGTGGGGTGAAGCGCCTGAAACCGGCTCGCTCCCCTAGAGTTCCCTCATGGGACCTTTCTGTTGTCCTAGAGGGTTTGACGATGGCCCCCTTTGAGCCCTTAGAGTCAGCTCCGGATAGGATCCTGACTCTCAAGGTTTCTCTTTTGCTAGCGTTGTCCTCATTAAAGCGGATGGGAGTCTTGCAAGCCCTGTCTGTTAGCGAGTCTTGCCTGGACTTTGCCCCTGGCCTGGTCAAAGTTTCCTTGAGGCCGAGACCAGGGTATGTCCCCAAGGTTCTCTCCACAACTTTCCGCTCACAGGTAGTTAACCTTAACGCTTTCCACCCTCCTCCATTTTCTTCTGAGGAAGATAGGAAGCTTAACTTGCTCTGCCCAGTTCGTTCTCTCAAGATTTACGTAGACCGCTCAGGCGGTTGGAGGAAATCTAACCAGCTTTTGGTTTGCTTTGGTGCTAGCCGCCGTGGGCTTGCTGCATCGAAGCAGAGGATTTCCCACTGGGTTACAGAGGCTATCTCGTTGGCTTACGGGGTGCGTGGCTTACCTTCACCCCTCAGCATTAGAGCTCATTCCACCAGAAGTGTAGCATCTTCTCAAGCGCTTTTTAGAGGAGCACTCTTGGAGGACATTTGTGTTGCGGCAGGTTGGTCCTCTCCGCACACTTTTGTACGATTTTATAGTTTGGATCTTGACATGACCCCGGGTTCCCAGGTTCTTTCTGTTTGAACTCTTCTTGGTCGTTGTCTCTTTTGGTTTACCAGTCATAAGCGTTCTAGCTTGGCGAGTTTGGTAGTCCGTTCCCACTGCGCTTTCCGCAGCGTTGAGTGAACCTATGAAAGAGAACGTCTCTGGTTACTTGCGTAACCTATGTTCTCTGAATAGGGAACGAGACGCTGCGTTAGCGGCCAAGCTCCTCACGCTGCTGACAGTTTTCTTTTCGGCAGAGAAATCTGAGGAGCAGATGGCGCGCCGCGCGAATATGATGACGCGACGTGAGTGCGTCGGGGCGGAGCCATGTCGCGCGGACGCCATCAGCCAATGAATTGGCGTGATTCTATAAGGCTTCAGACAATCGGCACATTCAGAGAATATCCCACTGCGCTTTCCGCAGCGTCTCGTTCCCTATTCAGAGAACATAGGTTACGCAAGTAACCAGAGACGTTTCATTTAGCTTACCTTGAAAACCTATTGAAAAACAACAATAACAACAACAAAAGATCTTATGGGTTTGGAGTGACATACAGGGTGAGTAAATTATACCGTTTTCATTTTTGGGAAAATGTACTGCATTTCTTTTAAGGAATGTTTTGAGAGAAACAACTCTCTCAAAACAACTTTGAGAGAGACATACTTTATATTAAAACACAACAGAGAACTCGATTATTTCTCCAGAGCTACAACCGAGTAATAACTCTTAAAGGAACACTACACTTTTTTTGTAAATAAGCTCATTTTCCAGCTTCCCTAGAGTTAAACAGTTTTTCCGTTTTCGAATCCATTCAGCCGATCTCCGGGTCTGGCGGTAGCACTTTTAGCATAGCTTAGCATAGATCATTGAATCTGATTAGACCGTTAGCATCTCTCAAAAAAAAAATGACCAAAGGGTTTCGATATTTTTCCTATTTAAAACTTGACTCTTCTGTAGTTACATCGTCTACTGATGTAATGATATTACACAGCGCCTGAAAATAGTCCCCAGCTCGGTAACTTCCAACACTAAGTGTGTAATATCATTGCGCTGCTGGTACGGCAGCAGTTCCGTGATTATTACGTAGGAATGAGAGAATAGTTCCTAGTCATATTGGTCTAGAAAATCGCAACTTTTCATTTTCTGTCGGTCTTAGTACACGATGTAACTACAGAAGAGTCAAGTTTTAAATAGGAAAAATATCGAAACTCTTTGGTCATTTTTTGAGAGAGATGCTAACGGTCTAATCAGATTCAATGATCTATGCTTTGCTATGCTAAAAGTCCTACCGGCAGACCCGGAGATCGGCTGAATGGATTCGAAAACGGTAAAACTGTTTAACTCTAGGGGAGATGGAAATAGAGCCTATTTCCAAAAAAAGTGGAGTGTTCCTTTAATGCATAAATGTAGATGAAGGTTTTAGCAACAGCCATGATTTGTCTTTTGCTTCAGTCACCATGTTTAGCTGTCCTGCAAAAAATATTCTCCATTTGCCTGAAAATAGCTGGTCTTATAGGAGCAGAAGCTTTTGTGTGTGTGTTCTCTGAGGTTTGCACATCATCACATCTGAGATATCGATTCGCAGTGTGAAATCCAAACATTCTCTCCACTACTGAAGATAATCTGTTCGGTCTTGCTTTGTAGCCTATAAACTTCAGCTAGTTTCTCCTAAACCAGCCCAAAAAAGGTATTATAAAAAGGTATACATAAATCACACTCTTAAATGTGTAAATGTGATTCATGAGTTTAATGTCTCATTAATGAACATGATCCACTTGTGCTTTACGGACATTAAAGTCATACAAAACTCGTCTTCAAGATCTAATGTTTTAGCATTGCAAACCATTATATTTGGAAATTTTAATTTGCATCTAATGCATAAACATACAGGTATGTTTAAGTGTGACCAGATATATTTGGGTCAC
>JARPMJ010004874.1:0-62500 GCA_033366665.1 Phoxinus dragarum | reverse complement strand
AGGTATTACTCTATTCTTTAGACAACTCCGAAAACAACGACAAACACTTCACATATCTCAATACAATTGTCATTGAAGACCTAGAAGCTAAATGGTGCTTACACAACAAACACAATAATTATTAAGCATGCTACATAAAACATAAAAGCAACAATTATTAATAACACTTACAGTGATACGGAGGAGGAAGCTGATGCAAATACACTTGGAACTGAACCTTCCTTCACTATCAGCCGGCTCGCGAATCCAAGTTTGATTGCATTTAAGTTGATAAAGCAATCGTCTTCAAAATGGAGCGAACAAAGCACAAGGCTCGGACTATACTTCTGTGGTATAGCTGTATATATGAATTGTAGCCACTTAGTCTTCAAATGCTCCTCCTTGGGCAGATGGAAAAAGTTGTCTTTTGAGCCGCACTTCAGAACACAGCGTCTCGTCGCCATGATGTTTCCCTGCTGGCCGTGGAGCGCAGTAAGTGGGCGTATCGTATTCAAATAACTTGACAAGTTGACGTCATCTAGTCAGAGAAAAAGCTTCGGTCTTCTAACGATTCATAAAAATGACTCAGAGTCGACTCTTACTTTTGAAAGACAATAACTTTATATACGGTGCACTTTCATATTTCAAACTTTGCAGGATGTTTTTGTTCACTTAGATCTATGTTACACACTACATGAAAGGTACATTTAAAAATTCCATAATAGGTGCCCTTTAACCGTTGTGCCTGGGGCATTTGTAACACAGATACGCGTTTCCCAGAGAGGTTGGAGGGGGGGGTCCGTTTTCCCCTTCCCAAAACCGGTCAAATACTGACAAGTGTTGTTTGGATTAAACTGTGTGGACGTCCTCACGGTCAGCGAAACCCCTCAAGATCAACAACACACTTTTGTCTCTAAGATACATTTAGCTTTTAACCTTACTGTGAAGTTATACTAGTTAGACAGTTTTATGCTGGTTTATGATTTCGGTTCTCTACCCTAATTGTTGATACGCTAGCACACGCTGCTAATAAATACAACTTTATACTCGCGTAGTCCGTTTGCTTTGTAATAACGATTATAGAAGTGAATATAACCAGCTCTGCATGAACAGTGTTGCTCCTGATGTCACAGCCTCCGTCTCCATTAGGATATGCGGTGGGTCATGTTTTGACTGTGACCGTTATGCTTTTGCCTCTATTTGGATCTTGTTGTTGTTGCGTTTATGTCTTGAATATAGCCTTCGAACGCACACTGAGCCCCTTCTGCCTACTTCTATCAGACACTTTATTTGCTGCTTTATAAAAGTTTGATAAAAGTTCAGCAGGAAGAGCCGCCGCAAAATAAGCCATGTTGATACCAAACCAGAGCCCAGATGAAGTTGACGGACGTAGCAACAGTAACTAAGGGGGGCGGGGCTTAGCAAAAGGTGAATTAATAACTTTTTTTTAGGGCTGTCAGTTAAACGCGTTATTAACGGCGTTAACGCAAACCCATTTTAACGGCGTCAATTTATTATCTCGAGATTAACGCCTAGCAAACTTTGTAGTTTTTTTAACATGCTTTTGCAACAACTATAACGTTATTAAAACTACAACACCACACCGGATCTAGCTAGACCAGACACAAAACAACAGGCACGCCGCACACACTGGTTTGGGCTTGCGATGCGAACCGGCCAAAGAGTGGACGAGAAGCGCAGCGCCGAGCCGCGTCAGGACAACTCGTATCGCACATCGGACGCGCGCTTTCTCAGTTTATGGTCAGTAATAAAAACGCAGAATTGGCGCCGCCGGTGTGTGTACACTCATAGAGATTAATGTGTTCAAATTGTAAATACGAGGCGCTGCGCTTCTCGCCCGGTGTGCGACACTCTTTACCGTTACGCTTTGAGTGGATGAATGATGAGTGCGAGATGCCGAAATGGATGCCAATAAGATTCTGAATGGAAAGTTTACTTTAAAAAGTTGCCAAATGGTTCAATTGACAAGACCAAAGTGATCTGTGTGTTGTGAACTGAGCTGTCATCGTCCAGTCTGAATACCACTTGATGGTCAAGCACACACACACACTAATGCGTTTCTACGCCCACTCCTCAATATCAGTAACGTCACCTCGTCAGTATTTCTTTCACCCTTTTTTTGATGGACAGTGTTACATTGTGTGAGAGATTATTTGCTCCAAGTGAGAATGTTAGTGTGTAATTGAACACAGTATCTCAATGTTGTTTTCAATAAAAAAACATTTGCATAAAGCAAGCCGATCCACTTTTCCATGTTGATAAGAGCATTACAATGAGAAAAAATAATGGGACAAAAAGAAATCAAGAGACATTTAGAATTTAGTTAACTATGACATTAATGTGATTAATCTTGAGTTAACTATGACATTAATGTGATTAATCGCGAGTTAACTATGACATTAATGTGATTAATCACGAGTTAACTATGACATTAATGTGATTAATCACGAGTTAACTATGACATTAATGTGATTAATCGTGAGTTAACTATGACATTAATGCGATTAATCGTGAGTTAACTATGGCATTAATGTGATTAATCGCGAGTTAACTATGACATTAATGCGATTAATCGCGAGTTAACTATGTCATTAATGCGATTAATCGCGAGTTAACTATGACATTAATGTGATAAATCACGAGTTAACTATGACATTAATGTGATTAATCGCAAGTTAACTATGACATTAATGTGATTAATCGCGAGTTAACTATGACATTAATGTGATTAATCGCGAGTTAACTATGACATTAATGTGATTAATCGCAAGTTAACTATGACATTAATGTGATTAATCGCGAGTTAACTATGACATTAATGTGATAAATCACGAGTTAACTATGACATTAATGTGATTAATCGCAAGTTAACTATGACATTAATGTGATTAATCGCGAGTTAACTATGACATTAATGTGATAAATCACGAGTTAACTATGACATTAATGTGATTAATCGCAAGTTAACTATGACATTAATGTGATTAATCGCGAGTTAACTAGGACATTAATGCGATTAATCGCGAGTTAACTATGACATTAATGTGATTAATCGCGAGTTAACTATGACATTAATGTGATTAATCGCGAGTTAACTATGACATTAATGTGATTAATCGCGAGTTAACTATGACATTAACGCGATTAATCGCGAGTTAACTAGGACATTAATGCGATTAATCGCGAGTTAACTAGGACATTAATGCGTTTAATCGCAAGTTAACTATGACATTAATGTGATTAATCGCGATTAAATATTTTAATCGTTTGACAGCCCTAATAAATACACTTATGGTATACTGCTTGTATGTTTTGAAGACACTCGTAAATGTATTTGTAATACAAATAAAGTACACTGTAATATCACTATAATAATGTATTTAGTCCCTGCACAGGCATATACTTAAAGTATATTGAAGTTGTTCCAATTTAGCACACAAAAGTACACTTAAAGTTATGCTTTACTAGCCTGGGAAAACCCAGACCACTTCCGGCAAATTTAGATTTGCTCTGCAAGTGGGTCTGGCAAAGAGCCCATTGAAACCCATTTCCAATCCGTCGAAATCGCGGCACCAATCAGAAACGTTGGGGCGGGCTTTACACGATGACGACAGAGCAGAGACGGTGACGCAGATTTTGTATAGGGATGCAACAATACCATTTTTTCAGAATCGATCCGATCCGATACCAGACATTCTGAGTATCGACCGATACCGATACCAATTCGATACCAGCACAGTTTTTTCTTTTTAATCAAGTAGAATTTCTATAACTCTATGAACTGATAATCACAGTTTTGTGTGTTAAACACAATCTACTTAATACAGACAACTTAATTATAAAGAAAAATATGATCATAATTTGTGACAAAAATGCTATTATAAACTAGATTAGTGGTTAATTTAGCAGTAAAATTTAGTCTAGAAAAAATCACAAGTGCACAATAATTGTATTAAATCTGAACATGAAAAAACATTTAGTGGGGAACAAATATGAGACAATAAGTGTAACACTAAATTTGGTAAAACATTACACATTGCTCTTTGTATTGTTGTAAAATACAATAATGAAAAACAAGATAACAAAAATCAAAAAGATAAATTATTTTATATAGCCTAGGCCTACTATAAAATTGAGACATGTTTTAAATGTATAGCACAGCGGTTTAATGAGGCAGCAACATATGATATATAGGACAGAACTAAAAAGGCTATTTGCGTCGCTGTATTATGATATGAAAGGCCCCAATACAGTGCGGCACACAGCGCTTATGCGCATCGCGAGCGCAGAATGATGCGCTTGAAGCAACACGAGTCACAGCGCAGCGCTTCGAGTCCGCATTCAAAAGTTCAAATCACAAAGGAAAGACATATTGATGCGTAGTGTATTATACAGTATATCTATGCAATAGTTTATTGAGCATTTTCTTTTAAAAGTTTTAAATGTCAGTTACTGTGCGCGTGAAGAACAGTTAGTGCTCTGACTCCAGTGTTGTGAGAGACACCCGGTAGAAAGTAACATGATTAAGGTACAGCAATAAAGTCCAGCAAGATAAAGTTGTTTAATGCAAAACCAAAGACCTTTATCTACAGATCAAGTATAATTATAGTAACTTTGAATCATCTTGGAGAGAGTTTTTCATCGTGTTGACTGTCGTACCGAACGCGACGCTGTTTGATGCTGGATGGAGAATGACTGACAGCCGCAGCGGAGGGAAAAGTGTAACTACGTGATCTTGAATTTAATGACTTAAATATTCATTTCTATCTCACATTATACTATATAATGGCTTCAGAACACTTATAATATAGTGCACGACAACTTTATGATGCTTTATAATGCGTTTGTCCCTTTTGTGGGGCTTAACAATAGTACAGAATAGTATACGCACTAACGCACAATATCGGATTTGGATCGGCCTCGTCTGACCGATACCCGATCCAGCAAAAATGGCAGTATCGGAGCCGATCCCGATACTGAATATCGGATCGATGCATCCCTAATTTTGTACATTACAAAGATGGATGCCGCCGTGGAACATCACAACATCACTCGTTCGAATCAGCTATCGCGTCTGTTTCAAGCGATTTAAAATGGTCATTTTCGTTAACACAAACAGAGAATTGCTGAGAGTCTCGAGATGTTTCTCCGTCGCTCTGCATACGTCATGTCATTCATCGCTCTGATTGGTTTTAGATCTATCAGACGTCCGTTGGTGACGCCCCTGTGGAAATGAATTGTCTATGGAGCTTTGCCAGACCCTAACTCAGTTACAACTGAGAGTGGTCTGGGTTTTCCCAGGCTAATGCTTTACTACAATTTAATTACAACTATAACATACTTGGTACAAAATTAGCGGTTTCAAAATAGCACACACCTGAAGTGTACTTAAGTTAGTCTGTCTGCAAGTATACTTACATGTTTTCTTCTCTCCAGGCGTCGGACACGCTGCGGGGGAGTTTCGGGAGCCGATGATATACGCCACGAGCGAGGTCGGGGAGGTTCTGATGATGGAGTTGAGGTCGAGTCCGAGTCCGTCCGAGAGCGGAGATAAAGACAGCGCTCTCTTCTTGCATCGGGACGAGAGACTCTGGTCCTCCGTGAAGAGGTAATGAGGGAGAGACGAGGGGTTGGAGAGGGAATCTGGCATGAGGGTCAGATCCGCTGGTTCTGATGTGTGTGTGAGACCCAGAGGCGGCAGAACCCGGTAGCCGTACGGCCAGTCCAGTTCCCGCTGCGGATCGACTGGGTCTCGGCGAGGCTGAGGGTCGTGGAGGCTAAAGACTCTCTGGACAGCAAACACCTGCAATAGATCACCTCAATAATGTCATGCCAGATCTGTCATTTCAGTTTTATTCATATTTTATTTCTTATATTCTTTTTATTTGTTTTTAATTTAGTTTAAGTTTTTTTTTTTTTCAGTTGAAGTCCCCATTGTGGTGTAAATCCAGCGTTTACTGTTGTTTATGTGTGTATGTGGTGTTATTAATCTGCTTTAACACACACCATGTGTAAGTTCATAAGTGGACAGCATTGCTGAGTATTTTCTGCTTAAAACTGCAGTGAACCAAAGACAGTCTCAAAAACACGGTTTGAAATCGCTGGTGTTTCTGACGTCACACACTACCTTGACCAATCAGATCGACATGTGATCGTCAACCAGTGGATCTCTGAGTGAGTGAGTGAGTGGAGGCGGGGCTCATTTGCATATTCATAGAACCGCGCATACTAAATGAGGCAAGGGTGTCGAGTTACATTCAAGATATTTTAAGGCATGAAGACATTTTTTTCACTGATAAAGAATGTTTAAATATGTAATTTTGGTGATCAAAGATGAGTTTTAAGGGATAAATAGGGGCTTTAATATTTTGAATTAGCTTTTATATTTTTTTTATGTTAATTTTAGTTACTTTTTTAGTGCTTTAAAAAGATGTTGCTATATATTTTTATTTTATTTTAAGTTTTTAGTTAATAATTTTAATGCTTCAACTTAAACTTATTTCAGTTTATTTCAGATTCAGAGATGAAAGTCAACATTTATCATTTTTATTTTTTTTAAGATTTTTAACTTAATGTTTAGCTTTATTTCGATTAACACATGTTTTTAATAGTTTTAGTTAACAATAACCCTGATTGATTTCCTGTCCACGTGACTTTTGCAGTGCATTTCAGATTCAGAGAAGAAAGTCATGGAGAGTCAACATGAATGTGAGTAAATTATGATGTGCCAAGTTTGAATATGTAGAAGCATAAATTAGATTTGAGAGCTTTAGAGGGGAAAATAATGACTTGTATATTGATCTATTTGGCATATAGTGCAACACTCATAGATGGACATTAAATGGACAGATTTCCGGATATTTACCTTGCGTCAGTGAAGGGAACGGCGAGTGAATGAGGCGGGTTGTTTAGGGCTGTAGTTTGAGTGACAGATGGAGAAACCGGACCCAGACTGTGGACCAGCATGGCGTTGCTCGTCACCTGCAGGTTTGAACTGCCGTACGGCCCAAAAACATTTCTGTTCATCCCCAAAGACAAGTAACCTGAGAAAGAGCCATCAGACATTTATAATAACCCATGACTGAATGAAGATAATGCACGCTTGTGTTATATAACATCTTCTGTAAGAGTTCTGTAAAAGAGCGAAAAGTCCAGAAGTCATGTAATACTAAAGTTCAGCCTGTCTGATGGAAATCTTGCCATTAAAGAACAGGAAAAACTGGCAGTAAAAGACTCCAGCAGAGAAGTAATAATCAAGCTGTGCGTTTCAGTCGATCACAGGCTTTCTGCCCTCCAGATATCCGGCTTCCTTGTGCAGGCAAGCTTATTTATATTGCACATTTCATACACTGTGGCAAGTCAAAGTGCTTTACAGAAAGGAATTTAAATAATCACAAACAAATTAAAACAGTTATAAAAGAAATTAAAAGAGTAAAAAGATGATACACTTCTCAGTGCATCATATTTTTCACAACTCCCAGTTTTACTCTGAGATTTTCCCATGCTGATTACACAGTGTGTGGAAGTAAAATAATGACAAATGTTTCTGAAACATAAAAGCGTGTTGAATTGCACTACTTGAAAAAATATGCATTGCATTGACCCTGCATGCATTTTAATGCATTGTATTTTTAGGGCTTGCATTTTTATGGGCTGAAATTCAACATGGTCGTATATTTAAGCTGTGAATATTTCAATTCAAAACATTTCACACACGTTTTCATTTTTAAAAATTCAATAATCCATATTCTTCTTTCAGATTTCACTGAATATCCAAAAATATCCATTCTGTTTAAAAATACAACCTATAATATTCGACAGGCAAATTTTTGGTCCATTTTATTTCGCTTTACAAATTCGCCTCCACAAATTCAGTGGTTCAAATTCGACAGAAAATTCAACATTTTGACATCCGGGAAAAAGTTGCAAGGGTAGTTTTTCCGCTCACAGGCGATAGGGGGGTGCGAGACGACCCGAAAAAAGTAATATAACCATTCCAATGACTCCGAAGCTGTTCAGTTAATGTAAAAAAAACCTGCATAGTTCACCTTTAAATATACAACCATTTTGAATTTCAGCCCATAAAAATGCAAGACCTAAAAATACAATGCATTAAAATGCAAGCAGGGTCAATGCAATGCATATTTTTTCAAGTATTGCAATTCAACACGCTTTTTTGTTTCAGAAACATTTGTCATTATGTTACTTCCATACACTGTGTCTGTGGTGTTATTTCGGCACCTAATGAATCTATTTGGACGATTTTCCCCTAAAATTGGACAGGAGGAGCTCTAGGACTCACGGGGTAACCTCGGGTCCACTAACCCATCAGACCAAACCCAAAAACCCATAAAGAACAATAATTGGTCTGTTCGGATGCGTATCCTGATTACTATCCAGATAACAAATACATGCTCTAAGACTGTTTCCATTTAAACGTTCCCATTTAGTTGTGATGTTCTGAAAATGTCAATTTTTTTGATTTTGGGCTATTTGTCTTCAATAACATGTCTTCTTTCAGACTTGTGTTGAAAAAAAGTCCAAAATACACATTTAGGTCTTTATTTTACTAACTTTGTCTTTTTGCGTCTGTAGATTTCTCTGAAATTCAACAAAAGTTGTCGTTCTGAATCATCCCGCTGCTCCGCGATCTCTCTCTGCTTCCTTTAATCTCACACACCGTTGTGAAGCGCTCTCTCTCCTGTACAATGCTGTCGGATCCAAATATGGTCATTTCCTTTTTATCAGCAACCAATCGTGAAAGTATAATGGGCATTCAACCCTAAAAGCGAAATCTCATTGGCTGATGTCAATTTCTGACACCGTGATTGGTTCAGATGCATCACGTGACGAAAATCGATTTTTTAAGGCTATGGACAGTATATTTAGATTTCCTAGGTCATGAAAGCAAATATCCTGAAGTCCCTCTGAACATCTTCTTTCATCTTGTGTGTAATCAAAATGAAAATAGAATTTTGCACCTGCACCTGCATATGTTCAGATCTATCTACCGAAAATATATGCAAAATTGAGCATCTTTAACAAGATAATGCCTAATTTGCATAATTAAACATACAAATTTCAAAAACTTGTAATACATTTTTTTAATGAACTTGTGTAAGTAATCAACTGAGGAAGTTTCATGGTGATATCTATTATTTTAAAATGTTACCCTATTAACCTGCAGTGTCTCGCCTTAAGTGAACATTCCATTCTTCACACATTATGGAAATGTTACATTTGAATGTTCTCTGAACATTCCGAAACAAGTTGTTACATTTAAAAAACGTCATCCTACTAAATGTTTCAGGTAAAAACTTTCCATGAATAATGTATAAATAATGCGTTTTGAGAACATTATTGCAGACCAGATAACGTAGAACGAACGTTCTATTAACGTTACTGGAACAACGTTTGTTCATAACTTTGCCTTTTGAGAATATTTCCTTGTTACTGCTTATTCAACCTTTGCGGAAGAAACGGTTTTATTGTTTTTCCTGTTGTAGATTAGAAGCAACTTCACCAGAATGTCTTAAGTTTGCAAATTACACATAAAGAATGCAGATATTTAATAAAGAACCATAAAAAAAACATAAAGATGGCCTCTGTTGTCTTTTCATGCTTAGCAAATTTATATATTGAGTTGAATATTGCAAAATTGTGCATGAAAGTCGTCATTAAAGGGAAGTTGTGCTTCAACAACAATACTGGGTAACAAATCACGAATCAATCCATAATTTTCAGCTATCAATTATTTTTGTACAGCAAACTCAACATTTAATTTAAAATATGAACATTTTTTATAATTATTTACTGGCGCATTTTGTGATATTTCCGTTCTCTATCCAACAGAAACACATGAATAGTCATGGAATTCCTATAAGCCAGAGGAGCGTTTCTGCTCTGTTAAGTCCTAACGAGTTTCTCTCTCTGCTTTGGCTCATTTAGGTATTCTGCTCGGTTAATCATCACAAATATGAGAGCGAGGGTTTGAGGAAGAAGTCGTGGTCGGAGCTGCTGGACGGTATTGAAATGATATATATATATATACCAGTATGTAAATCTGTGTTTTTGGGGGAGGACGAGACCAGATGAGTCACTATATTTCAATAAAACAAGGCAGGTTTATGATTATGACAATATCAATAACGGCTCACATCAACTAAATCAAAATTTAACCAAAATTACACTATTGTCTTCTGTAGAGCTGTTTATAGCAGAATCTGAATTTCTTTCATAATTGATGATATTGAAACAAATTTTTTCTTGTTTATTACTGTGAAGCTGCTTTGAAACGATCTGTACTGTATAAAGCGCTTCAGAAATAAACATGAAAATGTTAGGGATGCACGATATATCGGCCACCATATCGGTATCGGCCGATATATGTTCATTTTTAATATTGTCGGCCTGATAAGAAAATTTGGGCAATATATTAAAACCGATAAATAATGTATTATTTCCTTCAGCTGAGACTCTTCAGATGATGATTCTGAACTGCTTGAAATATGATTGAAATCGCTTCAAAAAAGGAAAATGCAGTTCAGTGCAACATGTCTGTCATATCGGCTTCATAACATTATCATGAGAACATCATAATTGTGTGTTTGGGACGTGGATTTTAATGGTGAGACTTTTGTTTTTGTAATCAGGCTCTCAAAAATTATACAAAATTGGATTTAGATTTATCGGCCGATATATCGGTTATCGGCTTTCAAATATAAAGAAGTATTGGCCAAAATTTCAGCATTTTTAAATTTTTATAACACAAAATGTGTTTTAACTCACTTTTCTTCATGATTTTACCAAAGATTAATTGATTTAATGGTGAAATTGTGTCTATATCGGGCATTGATGATGTCGGCAGGAGGAAAGTCATTTCAAAGCACACCAGAAGTGTAAGTTAAGAAAGTAAATGGGTTTCATGTTGACTTTATTAACCTGTTCTATATACACAGGACTGATTAAGTTCAATTCAAGTCCACTTGTGATGAAACACCTGTTATCTGACAGTGCGAGAGGAAATGAAGGCTGGAAGTGCTATTTAAATGTGAGTGGATGTTGGATTGTCCCTTATCTAATTCAAAGCATCATGTCTGGTTTTGTGGCTCACTGGGCTGAGCAGGGATGGAGATACGGCCTATTTCATCCTCACTGCGGACTAGTGGTGGGAGAAAAGCTCGATGCATCGATGCATCGCGATTCGTTATCTAACGATCCAGAATCGATTCTCAAAAATTCTGAATCGATTCTGTGTTCAATTCAAATGCGAGCGCTGTCAAGACTCACGTGACCAAACAAAAAAGACGTTGATGGACGACCGTTCATATGCTGGTGATTGTGGTGAATTAACTTCGTTTAAGATAAAATGGACAAACTACGACCTGCACCATCTCATTTAAAATCGGATGTGTGGCAACATTTGGATTTTCTGAAGACTCCGAAGGTGTCGTTGATAAAAGCCATACTGTGTGCAAAGTCTGTAGCGCCAAATTCAAATATTTCGGCAACACGACTAACATGAAGAAACATATTACGCGGTTCCACTCAGAGCTGGAGAAACAGCATTCTCTTCCAATCACGAACACTCCCGGTTACATTCAAAGGACCCTGGATCAAGTAGCAAAGCTTCCACCGAATTCTGAAAAGGCAAAACGAATTACCCGATCAGTGGCGGGTTTTATTGCCAAAGATCTGCGCCCGTACTCCGTTGTGGAAAACCAAGGATTTCGCACGATGTTACAGGTACTTGAGCCACGATACACTTTGCCCTCGCGTCGTTATTTTAGTGAGACGGCTGTCCCCGCACTCTACAGTGAGTGTAAAGATCACATCTTCGAATCCCTAAGTAATACGGACAGAGTGGCAATAACATGCGATGCATGGACATCAATTACAACAGAATCGTATGTCACTATTACGGCACACTACATTACAGATGAGTGGAAGCTTGCAGCTTGTGTTCTGCAAACGCGTGCTATGAGCGAAAGTCACACAGGGGCGAATATTGCTGAACTACTGCACAATGTTTCAGACGAATGGAAAATTCGGAACAAAGACTTGGTTTTGGTGAGTGACAATGCCTCTAACATGGCTGTTGCAGCACAGCTCGGCAAGTTTGCACATGTGAGATGTTATGCGCACACACTGAATTTGGCTTCCCAACGAGCGCTGAAGTTGCCGTCTGTGTCAAGGTTGTTAGGGAGAGTGAGGCGGATCGCGACTTTTTTCCACCGCAGCGCAATTGCAAACCATCAGTTGAAGGAGAAGCAAAAACAACTAAATCTTCCGTCTCACAAACTGAAATCAGACGTCATCACTAGATGGAACAGCGCATACGAGATGCTTGAAAGATTTCTTGAACAACAGCCGGCTGTCTGTGCTGCGTTACTATCACAGGAGGTGAGAAAAGGAGCGGCTGAAATCTTCACTCTTACGGAATCCGATATTTCATGCAGTGAGGATGTGATAACTGCTCTTAAGCCTATGAAAGATGCCACACTTCTGATGTCAGAGGAGAGCAGCCCCACTGCATGTTTAATTGCCCCATTGCATGCTAAACTGATCCAGGACATGAAAGAAAACACTGAGGAAAAATCAGTGATGATCAGGGAGATAAAGAGGGTCATATGTGAGGACCTCAGCAAAAGGTACACCACTGACCAGGAGACTAGCCTTCTTAACAAATGTGCTTCTCTCGACCCACGCTTTAAGGCACTGCCTTTTCTTTCCAAAGAAAAGAGAGAGGAAACGTACAAAACAGTGATCACTGAAGCTACATCATTACAAGAGGTAATTATTTTATCATCATTGACTAAATGTTTTAGCATGTGACAATAGAGTGCAATATTACGGTCTCAATATTATTAAGGCTTATTTGTGTGATGATTTCATGTCTTTAATTAAATTAATCTCTAATTTCTTTAAATATTTATCAGTGTGTAAATAATAATGTATACTGTGACTTACATTACCTCATTGAATTACTGGAAGACTTATTTTTTATCTACACTCTGTTTATTTTCTTTTCTTTTAATTGCTTAAAAGCAGGAAGTGCATGACAATCTAGAAGACAGCACTGTGAAAGAAGCCAACATCTCAGTGAGCCCACAGCCTGAAGTCACAGAGTTGCAGGATGACTGTCCTACTACTTCAAAAGGAAGAGCTTCATCTCTGCTTCACAATCTGCTGGGGCAGACCTTCTCTGATGCTTCAGATACACCATATCATCAGTCACCCTCTGCCTTGGTTGAAGAGGAGATGACCAGGTATTGCAGTACCCCACCACTCCCTCTAACAGAGGACCCCCTCAACTGGTGGCATGTCAACAAGGTGTCATTTCCTGTGCTCTCCAAAATGGCAAAGAGATATTTATGCATTCCAGCAACCAGTGTGTCTGCAGAGAGGGTCTTCTCCACTGCAGGTGATATTGTGACAGCACAGCGAAGCACACTTACTTCTGAACATGTGGACCAACTGCTGTTCCTACACAAAAACTTAGTATTATAGTATTATATAAGATAAACTATGGTAGGCCAGCCTAGATGTTGAATATTTAAGTTTGTATTTAATTTGTTCCCTGACATTTTTCTTCTGCATTAGCCTGTTTTAAAGATTTTTTTGTGTGGCTCTAGACATTTTTTGTTAAAATGTTTAAAATAAACTGACAAATTGTCACACTTTTGTTTTGTCACACAAATTGAGTGTGTTTGAGTGTGCAAATTGATTACACAGTGTGCGTATTGATCACACAAATTTGTTTTGTCACATAAATTGTCATACAAATTGAGAACTGTTTATTCTTAATGATTGTTCATTGCAATTGTATGGCTTACCATTCATTCAGAGTTTGTTAATCCTGAAAATAACTTTGTTAATAAAATAAAAGTATTGAAAAAGAAATATTCATAATCATTTTTAATTTGGAAATACAGTCAAACAGATATTCTAACTATATACAAAAAGCATAGTAACTCCAATTTTGGTTAAAATAAAAAGTTTAGAGTATTTTTTGCACAGCAGGATAATTAATTAAGAATCGTTTTGGGAATCGGATCGTTCCTCCCAAAATCGGAATCGGATCGAATCGTTAAGTGCCTAAAGATTCCCACCTCTACTGCGGACGTGGCCCTCTTACATTATGAACATCGCCTGCACTATCATGTGGAAGCTCATTTCTGCCACAGATTAACCAAATAAAAGGTGAACTGTGGTAAGAAATAAAAAAGGTAATTGTGACTTTTTCCCTCACAATTCTGACTTTTTTCCTCACAATTTAGACCTTTTTTCCACACAATTCCAAGAAAAAAAAATCATAATTGTGATATATATAAAAATAAAGCTTTTTTATTTTTTATTCAATGGCAGAAAAAAAACGGAATTTGTAGATGTAAACTCAGATGTAATCTCTCAATTAAAAGAATTTAAATTTAAAACAATTGCGAGATATAAACTTGCACATACAGGTGAAACTCAAAAAATTATAATATCGTGCAAAAGTTCATTTATTTCAGTAATTCAACTTAAAAGGTGAAACTAATATATTATATAGACTCATTACATGCAAAGTGAGATATTTAAAGGCTTTATTTGTTATACAGCTTATGAAAAACTTTTCACAATATTCTAATTTTGAATTTGGGGTTTTCATAAGCTGTACGCCATAATCGTCAAAATTATAACAAATAAAGGCTTAAAATATCTCACTTTGCATGTAATAAGTCTATATAATATATTCGTTTTACCTTTTAAGTTGAATTACTGAAATAAATGAACTTTTGCACGATATTAAATTTTTCGAGTTTCACCTGTATGAGAAAAAATAAATAAATTGTGAGGTAAAAAGTCAAAATTACCTTTTTGACAGAATTGCCGTATGTAAACTTGCAAATGCAAGAAAATTTGGTCGTAATTACCTTTATTTTTTTCATTCCATGGTAGGAAAAAAAAAGATGGAGAAACGTAAACTCAGAATTCTGAGATGTAAACTCGCAATTATGAGGAAAAAGTCTGAATTATGAGATAAAAAGTTAACAAGTTTTCATACTTTCAAAGCCATTGAACACGCCAGGATATTCTGTCACAGCAAATTCTATGCCTTTAAACCTGAGATGTTTATTCTTGATTTTTCTTACCATTGTCCGTGCAGCTGGGTCGAACAGATTGTTTGGAAGAGGATGCTGGGACTGGGAGTGAAAGCGACGGAGCTTGATGACATGACGGCTGTGGAAAGCCCAACTTCCCATTGATCAGCACCTGCCGGCGGAGACTGAGGGCCGAGCTTCCCGAGGTGGAGTCGGGATGGAGGGATGGGGAAGAGGAGTGACCCGTGTGGATCCTCAGCTGAGGTACCTGAGCCATACTGCAGGGGGAAACCATCAGATTACAGCCTTTCCCGTTCATGTCCGTCACTGCTCCGATGGGGCGACACAAAACTTCATCTTCAGATTTATATGTCAGTCACCTGATGAACAAGAAGCCTAGTCAGATTTCCATAGGTCATGCTTTGCCGCAAGACAGCAAATGTGAATTTTCTGTCATCTTTGCTGGACTGTGATGTTAAGTAACATATTTTAGCAACTGTGTAAAAGTGAATCGCACATAACACGCACAATACTGGTATAAACATCAATATCTTTTGATACAATATGCGTCACATGACTAAACTTACATCATCGTTTTTAAATACCTCCATTTTGACAGTCCACACTACAACGTGAAAACGGCATTTTCACATTTATCCACTTTGGAGAGCGTTTTCAAAA
Organism: Phoxinus dragarum; assembly: GCA_033366665.1. NCBI lineage: Eukaryota > Metazoa > Chordata > Actinopteri > Cypriniformes > Leuciscidae > Phoxinus > Phoxinus dragarum. The sequence goes on along the minus strand of JARPMJ010004874.1, from coordinate 46,736 downwards.
AGCTTCGTTTTCATTAAAGGTGGGGTATGTGATTTGCAAAACGGCTGGCAGATTTTGAAAATACACAACTCAAATGGTCCTACCTTCTTTCCTTTGACTCCACCCATTCAAAGAACATGGATATGGATGGGGGGAGGGGGGGATGGTACGACCGATTGATTGACACACTTACTGTCCAATTATTCTAGGTGGTCTTGGAAATGATTGGCTGGAGTTTTTTGAGTCCTGCCCGTTCCACAGATGATTAAATTGCTTAATTTTTATTTCAGTGCTTCTAACTCAGTGGCTGTAAGTGGGTTAGGAATAGGATTTTAAGTGATTTTGAAAAAATGGCCAAAAAAGAGAATTACATACCCCACCTTTAATAAAAACGCTGTCTCGGTGTGAGCGGAAGGCCAAAACTGAGAGAAAAAGTTGCGTTTTCAAAACGAAACCGTATTAGTGTGGACAAGGCATAAATTAACCACTTTTACATTGTTCAAATTATATTACATTAGTCATTCTTAAAGTTCAGATCAGGTACACAGAATTTTTTTTTGGCGTAGAAACAATTTTACCTCAGAAATTGCTGGAAATTTTACAGTACATTACAAAAAAACTACAAGTAGGCCTACACAAGTAGAACAACAGTATTTTCTTGTAAAACGTATTTCAATAACCTGTTTTATTCACAATATTTTTTACAGTGTAGGGAGGAATAGTTAACTAACACTAACTTTACCACAGAAGGTCCAAATATACCATGGTATGATACCATCATTGTAAGGGAATTACGTGAACCACACAGCAAAGTTACAAGTGACTAGTTTGATAGTAAGTAGGGCTAGTCATTGTTTTGATGCTCAGGATTAACTAAACAGCATAAAAAAATATTAGCAAAAATTAGATTCATATTTTTAATGTTAACAGTGAGACAATAGGTCTACAGTATGGACACTTTACACATTCAGTGTTTCTCAGAAGCGGAAGTCGTCATAGTTGGGTAAACTTCTATCAAGGTGAATTAGACTACATTTTTTAAAAAAATGTGTGTACCCATTTGCTCACATAGTACAAGAAAAACTCCATAATAGTGTTTCAGAACTTTTAAAATAAGGGAAAAAATAGAGAGAGATTGATTTGCAGTCAGATGTCAACTTTAACTTTACTGTCACTCACACAGCTGTAAACACCCTCACAACAACAGTGTTAAATGGTTAATATAATACAATGTATAATGTTATGAATGTAGGTCTACTTTTTTTAAATTAATATATCAAAAAACTGCAGGATTTTTGATGTTGATGACCGTTAAAAATCTTTATCAGTCTGTGAAAAGGGTCCATTGAAGATTTCGTTTTATAAGTAGGTTTGCAATAAATGTTATTAGCCTACATTATTACGATTAATTTTCTAACATTAAATAGCCTAATAAAATAATGTAGCATAAAATAAACGCATTTTGATGACAAACCGAAATCGCGCTTTCACGATATCATCCAAAGTCATCAAAACTTAACCGTCTCTTTTCGCGCGCAAAATAATTTGAAATGTATAATTTACCTAGTTTCATTTTAAATTAAAATGAGATCGACACACTCTACAGTAGTTGATGAAACACGTCAGTTTAGCGTGTCCTATAACTCCCACTGTGTTGGTAAACTCACCTGTTAAACTAAAGTCTCCTCATGACACCTTTATGGAATAAACCAGTTCAGTCGATCTTCAGCCGCGGTGGTGACGTCATCATCGATCGGGATCGATATCTCGGTGAGTTTCAGCAGAGTTTGAGCGTGTTTAAAGTGTGTTTATGTTGAGTGAATGTCATGAGTGAGTGTGATTGTGAGCTGCTGCTGCCGCTGTTGTGTGTGGGTTGGTGATGGTTGTCATGGGCGGGTAGATCAGACTCATTTTGCCCTTTTGCCCCACACAAAACCTCCATGTGATGTGTGAATGTTTGGTATCATTACATCATCATGGCACGCTTTTTAAACACCATATTTGGATTCGTTTGCGATCCACTCGTGTTATTTATGAGCAATAATTAAACAAGTGTTTGCCTACTGTAACTTGTTTAATAACTTTCGGGAAGATTTTGCATTATGCATTTTTATATTCATGCAATGCATAACATACTTAAAATAGGATGCATAACTGATTTGAACGATAGTTGTTCTCATTTGATGTCTAGTTTCGATTAGTTTTGTAATGCATCTCACATGTGACCTTGTGTTTGTCTTTTGGCTTGAATGTAAATCCTTCTAGTAACATGTATTTTAATAAAGCACAAAAATGAATTGGTAACACTTTACAATAAATCCTCATTAGATAGGCCTAATATTGAGCAATATTTTATAAAACATCTATATTTGCTAATGTTAAATAGTGACAATATAATGTTAGTTCACAGTGCATTAAATAGCCTATAGGCCAAATGCATCAAAAGTTGTATGCTAACATTAGCAAATGCTGTGAACAACATTAACTAAGATTGAATAATGCTGTAAATTAGGAGTATTGTTCATTGTTAGTTCATGTTACCTAATTGTAAAGTGTTATCGAGTCACCCAGAGTTTTGATGTTCTTCAATGACCAATTCTTAAACTTTTTTATCTGTTCCCCCAAATCCACCTGATCTGGTCTGATGTGGTTTTGCTCTGATACCTGTGTGTATCCGGTCCAGTCTGATGTGGTTTTGCACTGATACCTGTGTGTTTCCGGTCCAGTCTGATGTGGTTTTGTTCTGATACCTGTGTGTTTTCAGTCCAGTCTGATGTGGTTTTGCACTGATACCTGTGTGTTTCCAGTCCAGTCTGATGTGGTTTTGTTCTGATACCTGTGTGTTTCCGGTCCAGTCTGATGTGGTTTTGCACTGATACCTGTGTGTTTCCGGTCCAGTCTGATGTGGTTTTGCACTGATACCTGTGTGTTTCCGGTCCAGTCTGATGTGGTTTTGTTCTGATACCTGTGTGTTTTCAGTCCAGTCTGATGTGGTTTTGCACTGATACCTGTGTGTTTCCAGTCCAGTCTGATGTGGTTTTGCACTGATACCTGTGTGTTTCCGGTCCAGTCTGATGTGGTTTTGCACTGATACCTGTGTGTTTCCGGTCCAGTCTGATGTGGTTTTGCACTGATACCTGTGTGTTTCCGGTCCAGTCTGATGTGGTTTTGCACTGATACCTGTGTGTTTGTGTGTTTCCGGTCCAGTCTGATGTGGTTTTGCACTGATACCTGTGTGTTTTCAGTCCAGTCTGATGTGGTTTTGCACTGATACCTGTGTGTTTTTAGTCCAGTCTGATGTGGTTTTGCTCTGATACCTGTGTGTTTTTAGTCCAGTCTGATGTGGTTTTGCTCTGATACCTGTGTGTTTCCGGTCCAGTCTGATGTGGTTTTGCACTGATACCTGTGTGTTTTTAGTCCAGTCTGATGTGGTTTTGCTCTGATACCTGTGTGTTTCCGGTCCAGTCTGATGTGGTTTTGCACTGATACCTGTGTGTTTTTAGTCCAGTCTGATGTGGTTTTGCTCTGATACCTGTGTGTTTTCGGTCCAGTCTGATGTGGTTTGCTCTGATACCTGTGTGTTTTTAGTCCAGTCTGATGTGGTTTTGCTCTGATACCTGTGTGTTTTTAGTCCAGTCTGATGTGGTTTTACACTGATACCTGTGTGTTTTCGGTCCAGTCTGATGTGGTTTTGCACTGATACCTGTGTGTTTCCGGTCCAGTCTGATGTGGTTTTGCACTGATACCTGTCTGATGTGGTTTTGCACTGATACCTGTGTGTTTCCGGTCCAGTCTGATGTGGTTTTGCACTGATACCTGTGTGTTTTTAGTCCAGTCTGATGTGGTTTTGCTCTGATACCTGTGTGTTTCCGGTCCAGTCTGATGTGGTTTTGCTCTGATACCTGTGTGTTTTTAGTCCAGTCTGATGTGGTTTTGCTCTGATACCTGTGTGTTTTCGGTCCAGTCTGATGTGGTTTTGCACTGATACCTGTGTGTTTCCGGTCCAGTCTGATGTGGTTTTGCACTGATACCTGTGTGTTTTTAGTCCAGTCTGATGTGGTTTTGCTCTGATACCTGTGTGTTTTTAGTCCAGTCTGATGTGGTTTTGCTCTGATACCTGAGTGTTTTCGGTCCAGTCTGATGTGGTTTTGCTCTGATACCTGAGTGTTTTCGGTCCAGACACTTTCACTGGCACTTTGAGTGTTTGCTCAGTGAGTTCTGCTGCTTGTTCTCATGGCAACATGGTTGTTTATTCTACAGGAGACTTGAGCGAACGCAACGTCTAATAAGAGCGCTGTATTATTACATGATTCAAATGGAGATGCTGTTGTCTGGATGTATTGAGGCCGGTCTCTGTGTGTTCAGGGTGACCAAACGTGAATTAAATGCTGGCCTCTAGTGGAAATCACAGGGCAGAAGTGACTGTACGATGTGAAAAACCTGTTTACAGGCCTGGATTCGCTCACTTCATTCATTATATTCTAATTAGGGGTTTGAGTTTTGCTCTATAATAATCTGTTCACACTAATGCAGAGCTGAGACTGTCAAACAGTCATTAGGTGCAACTAAACTTTTGAAAGGGTTTGATTACAAACCCATTATGGGCCGATACCAGTGTTAACTAAATCTATTCTATTGAAATGGAAGTTTTTCATTCATTGAAATAAAGCTGAAATAAAACAAAATTAGTAATGCAGATAATACAATACAAATGAGTAATGCAATAATGTTTTTATTTTGAATGATTAAAACTGAAATAAAAATAGAAATATAAAATGGTAAAAGCACAAAGCAAAATGACTAAATATTTAACTAAAATTTAAATATATACTAAAATGCTAAAATTAACATATACTTAAATGAAACTGGCCTTAATTTAATGCTTAATGATCACTTATTTGCTATAATAATACTTTCCGAAATTCACCAAAAAAAAAAAAAAAAAAAAATTGAGGCTTTACCTTCTTTTGGTGGGTGCAAATATTGAACTAAATTATTCTCAAAATGATCAATGCCATGTGAATTGCATTGCATTATTTAACAATTACAATGCGGATATATTTTTAATTGCATTTTGTAGCCAAAATGTTGCAATGTTCAGTTGCAAAAGGTTTATTCACAGATCTGAAACAAACTACAGTTAAAAATATGGGATTTTTTGAAGAATCAGTTCTTAAAAGAATAATTTTATAGTGTGAAGAACATTTTAATATGTTATATGTTCAAATATAACCTGATTCTGAAATCCTCTCAAGCCTGTGATCTGCTGGAGACGCGGTTGGAGTTTGTTTCTCCAGCAGAGGGCAGTGGAAGAACAGACACTACAATATTTTCATCTGAATTCATTTCCATATTAAAAAAGAAGCATCAAATCACCTTGTCAATCTGTGTGTGCTTCATGAGAAAGGAGTTTTGTAATAGCACACATGTTGAGCTGTATCTTTCAGCGTATGACCCGTTATAGGATTAATGTCAAGCTCTGCTAGACTCATCTGAGAGCGGGAATTATTCCTGTCATCATTTACATTAAGGCATTCAGTATTCAAACACAATGGGTGTTTATGGAGAGCCCGAATGCAAATGTTCATGAAAACCCTTACTCAATAAGTCACAGACATACAGACGAAGGTGCTTCGCATTGACCTCTCAGATCATGTGCTGCATCTAAAGGTTTCTTCATGAATATAATGCTCAGACACCGAGAGAATCTCTCCTGTGATTAATCGAGAGCACGGCACCCGCTTTAAAGGCTCCGAGAACTAATTTCTGCCGGATAATGTCACACACAGTGTGAATGTCACGGACCGAAGGCCCGTTCACACGAGAACCAAAGTGATTTCATCATTGCATTGTTTAATGGATTTAGTTTGAACTCTTTCTCTGGCAATTTTCCATCATTTATGACGCAACACTTCCCCGCCACTAACGGAAAATTAAAATTATAATATTATAGCCATTATAATGATGATATATAATTGCATTTTTAATTGCATTATTTATCCATTATAATGCTGCAATGGTTAGCACTGTTTGCAATTGCAAAATACTACCTTTAGTGGTTGCAAACGTTAGCTGATTCTGAATCATTTTTAAAAAAAATGACCAAATATCGGCCTAAACAATATCAGTCTATCGCTAAATTAATAACTTGAGTTGAACAGATACACAAGAAGATGAAAAGCCATTAAAGTCCCATGCATTGCACTCGTACTGTATTTCAGTGAGAAACTCATTAGGCAGAGATGTTGTTTTCAGTTTGAGTAATTCTCAGGACTAACATTCCCTTCTGTTATGTTGTGACTTATAAAGACTATTGGACAGACCAGCCATGAACCCATCCTTCAGACTACCTAGAAACTTGAGGATACGAGAGCACTTAAAGGTGCAGTGAGCGATTTCTGAGAAACGCTGTTAAAAGTGGATCCGAACGCCAAAACACACTTGTAGCCAATCAGCAGTAAGGGGCGTGTTTGTGAATTTGGGGGCGGAGCTTTCAAGATAGGGGTGTGGTCCTCTTGGGTAGGGGAGTGTTTGTTTTGGTGAGCACTGCACCTTTAATGACATTAAAAAGCAAATAAGTTCATATTATTTGTCATTTGCACAGCTTATTGAAATGTTCATGACATGGATCAGGTCACAATACAAACAGTGCAGGACAATAACATACATATACAGACAGACAGACAGACAAATAGAATAAATAAACAATAGACTAAGCAATGTATTCAATGATGAAGAGGTTAAAAGTAATGATAATATAATGTCATAATGATTAGGCATGTAGAGTTATTTTTTTTTTAAATGGTAATAATGGTAAATGGACTGCATTTATATAGCGCTTTCACAGACCCAATGGCCTCCAAAGCGCTTTACAATATTGCCTCACATTCACCCATTCACTCACTCATTCATACACCGACGGCGGTGTCAGCCATGCAAGGCGATCCAGCTCGTCGGGAGCAGCTGGGGTTAGGTGTCTTGCTCAAGGACACCTCGACACTTGGTCAGGTGGAACCGGGGATTGAACCACCAACCTTCCGGTTTGTAGGCAATCTACATGAACCACTGAGCCACTGCCGCCCCCATAAATATGTCTAGTTTTATTATTATTTCATTATTATTTCAAATAATGAAAATATTTTTTAATGGTTTTGGTTTTAGTTATTTTGTGTTTTTTATTTATATTTTTGGTAAGTAGGGCTATGTCTAATTGTCTGTGTAGTTTTTATTAAGTTTTAGTTTAAACAAAAACGAGAAATGTTGCCTTGGAACTGGCTGAAATAAAATACGTTTTTTTTTTTTTTTTCAGGTAATGTTTATTTAATTTCAAGTAATGATTTTTTAAAATGGTTTTAGTTTTAGTTAACAATAATAACCCTGAAATAGCTAAAAGGAAATATATTTTTTATATTCTCTAATCATATTTTTGTTGATGTTAAAGCTGCGCATCTAGTCAGACTTTACAGTATTTTATCTGTCATTTGGAAATGTACACAAATGCTTTATATAGGTGTTCGTCTGACCTTAGAAAGATACTGTGACCCTCAGAAATTGTGTCATGTGACTAAAGGGCCACAGAGAGACACATACGGATCTGAAAGATCATGAAATCTGCCTTCATTCTGCTTATTTTTCATCCTAAAACGTGTCATGAAGGCAACTGGAGCTGCTATTTTGAGTTATTTATGGTTATTTGATTCTGAGGAGCATGGCGATTGATCAAAGTATATGATTTGATTTCGTTTTGTTTGCTTTTTATTGTGGCGGAGAGAGCGGAGAATCGACCCTGGAAAACTGTGTTTGCGAGCGCCGTCTTTGCTCAAAACTCGCATTAAACATCCTATGAAATTCACCGTGTCAACATAGTTCTTCAAAATCCAATAAAATATGTCAGCACAGTTTTCATGAACCCAATAAAGTGTAATTTTGAAGCGAGCAGATGTGTGTGTGTGTGTGTGTGTGTGTGTGTGTTCTTTCAGGTCCTCTCCTGCAACTCCAGGGTTATTACTCATGTTTTCCTAATTAAAAGCATTGAAAGCAACACTGTTAACGACTGACCGCTTGAGTCTGTGATGTTAAACAGCTGTTGTTGGCTTATGTGATAAACTTCTGTTTGTGAGGTGTCATACACGTAATCATCATCATCATCATACTGCAAAAAATCATTCTAAACATTCTTAAATCAAAATACTTTTACAAGTGACTGACGATATTAAGTTTTGTTTTCTGAAAAAAATATTATTTGAGTTTGTGCTTGAAACAAGAACAAATATCTGCCAGTGAGGTCAGACAAATCCATTTAAAAAATAATTTTGAAAAATTGTGGAATATTGGCTCAATAAATTACTTCCAAAAAATGATCTCCATACAAAAAAATACATTGTAGGGCAGGCTACTAATCATAGATTAAGGTCTTCGCTTAAAATTAAAAACATATTCACCGAATATATTCTCAGTCAATCTATCAAGTCGAAGTGAAAAATCTGTGTTGAATGAACGCATAAAAGGCGCCTGAGGAAAACCGTTGATATGTTGAATTCAAATGCGAATGGGCGGGAAAGCGAACAGAGCCGAACCTGAACCTGAGCCTAACCAGCCGGTGCTGAAGACCGAAACAAACATTCCCAAGAGAATATAGATATTCATCGTCACAAGTTTCAATACGTTATGTGAGTATGAGCACTGCAATTATACAATTTAAAAGGCATTTTGTAGAATCGCGAGTTCGATTAATTGGTTTCATGGTCGTGTTTTCCCGGATACCACATAACGTTAATTATCTAATGGTAGCCAATCGTTTTATTTCCCTCATCTCATACATGTCTTAAATACTGTTTTGATCGACTTCTGATATGTAATTTTGATGTGTGTGCGACCGCTGAACATGTCGTTAGATTGCAGATGGTGTCGGCCTCCTCTTTCGGGGCTTATTGCCTTTTATTATCAAACACTTAAAGCTCGTGAATTTCTTATTTATCCATTTTTTAATCTCTCGCGTCAGTAACTTTAAGCAGTCCTGATTGCTGGATATATTTACATATCAAGAAATAAATAACATTTCAACATTTACATGTTTTTTGTAAGCTTTGTACAATTTCTTCACAATTGTGTATTGTTTTCCTCGTATATATTTTATAGTGCAAAGCGCCTTGAGAAGCTGCTTTTAAATGTGCTATATAAAATAAAGTTTATTATTATCGACTGACACAAGTATCATCCTTATTATATAGCTAATTAAGTAACTTCTGTTCTGTCACTGGCCAGATGTGATGCAGGGTAGCTTTGTCATTTAATGTTAGTTTGTATTTTTGTTTGCTGGTTTTTGCAGTGCCACTTTTGAAAGTTTTCTTCACTACATCAAAACGTCTTGAATTATGACTTCCAGCAGGGTTAATTTTTTTCTTTGGCTTAACATATTTGATCACATGTTAAAGTCCCCCTGTGGTGAAAATCCAGCTTTTAATGTTGTTTATGTGTCTATGTGGTGTTTTTAATCTGCTTTAACACACACCATGTGTAAATCCATAAGTGGACAGCATTGCTGAGTATTTTCTGCTTAAAACTGCAGTGAACCAAAGACAGTCTCAAAAACACGGTTTGAAATCGCTGGTGTTTCTGACGTCACACACTACCTTGTAACCAATCAGATCAACGTGTGATCGTCAACCAGTAGATCTCTGAGTGAGTGAGAGTGAGTGAGTGAGTGGAGGCGGGACTCATTGGCATATTCATAGAACCGCGTTTACTAAATGAGGCAAGGATGTCGAGTTACATTCAAGATATTTTAAGATATGAAGAAATTTATTTCAAGGAAAAACGTTTAAATATGTATTTTTGGTGATCAAAGATTAGTTTTAAGGGACAAAATGATTGACTACAGAGGGACTTTAACAGATTGTTAAAAATTAAATGCACAGAAATGCAATCAGGCCAATTGAAAAATTTAGCTGTGACCAATCACTAGAAATTGAGTTGGAGAGGTCTGAGATTTTTTATGGTGTTCTTGTTTGAAACACAACCTCACTGAATTTCAAAAATCTTTTTTTTTCTGCAGTGTGGAGCATGTGCTCTTGTGGTACTAGAGGATCTCCTGAGTGGATCCTGAGGAGTGTGTGAGTGTTTCTCCCCATCAGTCACAGTGGGGTGGCAGGTTAGCAGCTGAAGGTGTGTCATTAGACCCCCGCTGATCGCCTCCTGGACCGGCCCACCTCACATTCGTCTTCATTAAAGAGCCGTTGACTGGGTCTCTCTGAGCAGATGGCCATTAATGTGTCCACCTTGTCCACAGGGACTCTACCTGGAGAACGAACGTCACCCCTCCAAACGGCCCGTTCTGAGAAGAACACAGGGACTCGCCTGTTTGAATCACTTCCCAGGTGAGTGTATAAATGGTTGCCGGTGGGTGGCGAAGGTACACGACAATAGGCCTAATGAAGCCATAAGTACACTCACGCAAACGACAAGTACTGCTATTTTAGTGGTCTCGACTCAGGCAATCACTTGTTCTGTTTTTAAACCTTCGTTTAGCAGCATGGACTTACAATCTGAACTGAATGTGAAGGGAGAGAGTTTTGCTAAACTATTTTTTTTATGGTGTTCTGTTCACATCAGAAGCATTCAATCAAGGCAGGAGTATTGTTAGCTAAAACTTCTAAAAAACAAAAAGAAACACATTTTCATCACTTAAGTTAAAGCAAAACTAAAGAACTTTTCCTCTTCGGTCGCCCTACAGGTTGGAAGCGGAATTGTCCATTACCGCTGTCGTAAATAATTTAGCCTACGCAGCCTACCGTCGCTCGCTCGTTGCTACTAATTTGTAGTTTTCTTATGTCTCATTCGAACTACAGAAACGCGACCCAGTCTGGCAAACTTGCATAGTGTGGTTATAGCAGATATAGGACCGCATAGTATATCATAGGATATCAACGCATAGTATATCAACACTGAATCAAGGCATTCATGATCTGTTCATGGTTCTTGTAATCTGATGAAAATCATTTTTACTTTCAGTATTTTTATAATATGGAATCAGTTCTTCTTCCCGACCTAATCAAACGTAATTCTTACAACATAAATTGGTGGTCGTGACCCAAAAAATGGGATGCTAAACAATTTTACTCCTATTACTTTGGTGTTCGTCGCAATTTGTGTGGATCCTGAAGCAAAACTACTTCATCAGGTTGAATAACTCAAACAACCACATGTTAAGTTCAAGTGCTCCTATTATGCTATTCTAAAGCTTCCTAATGTTGTTTTGGCGTCTCCTACAACAGGTTCACATGCATCCAAGGTAAAAAAAAAACGCTTTAATTTTCTCATAACATTCATTGGAGCATCAGCTCTTTTCTGTGATTGGTCTACTCTGCTCTGATTGGTCAGCTGGTATCAGTCTGCTGTGATTGGTCTACTCTGCTCTGATTGGTCAGCTGGTATCAGTCTGCTGTGATTGGTCTACTCTGCTCTGATTGGTCAGCTGGTATCAGTCTGTTGTGATTGGTCTACTCTGCTCTGATTGGTCAGCTGGTATCAGTCTGTTGTGATTGGTCTACTCTGCTCTGATTGATCAGATGGCCCAGTCTGTTGTGATTGGTCTACTCTGCTCTGATTGGTCAGATGGCTCAGTCGGTTGTGATTGGTCTACTTTGCTCTGATTGGTCAGCTGGCCCAGTCTGTGTTGATTGGTCTACTCTGCTTTGATTGATCAGATGGCTCAGTCTGTTGTGATTGGTCTACTCTGCTCTGATAGGTCAGATGACCCAGTCTGTTGTGATTGATCTACTCTGCTCTGATTGGTCAGATGGCTCAGTCGGTTGTGATTGGTCTACTTTGCTCTGATTGGTCAGCTGGCCCAGTCTGATCTACTCTGCTCTGATTGGTCAGCTGGTATCAGTCTGGTGTGATTGATCTACTCTGCTCTGATTGGTCAGATGGCTCAGTCGGTTGTGATTGGTCTACTCTGCTCTGATTGGTCAGATGGCTCAGTCGGTTGTGATTGGTCTACTTTGCTCTGATTGGTCAGATGGCTCAGTCGGTTGTGATTGGTCTACTTTGCTCTGATTGGTCAGATGACCCAGTCTGTTGTGATTGATCTACTCTGCTCTGATTGGTCAGCTGGTATCAGTCTGGTGTGATTGATCTACTCTGCTCTGATTGGTCAGCTGGCCCAGTCTGTGTTGATTGGTCTACTCTGCTCTGATTGGTAAGATGGCCCAGTCTGTTGTGATTGGTCTACTCTGCTCTGATTGGTCAGATGACCCAGTCTGTTGTGATTTATCTACTCTGCTCTGATTGGTCAGGCTCTTCCTCAGCACTTGATACACAGTAATATGAATGATGGTGTAGGTTTTTCTGTATCAATACCAGCGCAAGTCTCGTCCTTTTGAAATGCATCAAAATGGATTTGCTTTGTCAGCAGAAAACAGCGTCTTCTCGACATGAACAACACAAACCAAACTCTTCCAGTCTCAGATACACGACAGTGTTTGAGGGCGGAGCTAAGAGACGCTGTTCAGCCAATCAAAACCAGAGGCGGGCATTATGCAAATTAGCTAGTAAGTGAGACTGGAATGGCTGATGACTCGCTTCAGCAGAATCACTTCTTTATTTTAGGAGACAATAACTTTAATTTTCGTGCACTTTGATCTTCAAAGCTTTGCAGACCTTTTTGAGCTGAGAGTAAAGTTGTCACATCCGGTTTGAGCATTAGCTGAGATTGTAAGAGCTTGGCCTGTGTGAATTATGAAACAGAACAGACTGCACAAGCATTCGCGAGCATGTGAAATATTTACACTGAACTGAGATTAAATCTGATTCACAAAATTCAGTTGTTTGACAGGATGCAAAAGCGAGCAGGTCCATTTATGAGATGTTTTCATCTGTTGCATACAATCTAAAAAACACTGGTTTGTTACGTCTGACCCAGGATCTGGGTAACCCAAAAACTACCCAAACACTGGGTATTTACGTCTGATCCAGGATCTGGGTAACACAAAAACTACCCAAACACTGGGTATTTACGTCTGATCCAGGATCTGGTTACACAAAAACTACTCAAACACTGGGTTGTTATGTCTGACCCAGGATCTGGGTAACACAAAAACTACCCAAACACTGGGTTGTTATGTCTGACCCAGGATCTGGGTAACACAAAAACTACCCAAACACTGGGTATTTACGTCTGACCCAGGATCTGGGTAACACAAAAACTACCCAAACACTGGGTATTTACGTCTGATCCAGGATCTGGGTTACACAAAAACTACCCAAACACTGGGTATTTACGTCTGATCCAGGATCTGGGTTACACAAAAACTACTCAAACACTGGGTTGTTATGTCTGACCCAGGATCTGGGTAACACAAAAACTACCCAAACACTGGGTTGTTATGTCTGACCCAGGATCTGGGTAACACAAAAACTACCCAAACACTGGGTTGTTATGTCTGACCCAGGATCTGGGTAACACAAAAACTACCCAAACACTGGGTTGTTATGTCTGACCCAAGATCTGGGTAACACAAAAACTACCCAAACACTGGGTATTTACGTCTGACCCAGGATCTGGGTAACACAAAAACTACCCAAACACTGGGTATTTACGTCTGATCCAGGATCTGGGTTACACAAAAACTACTCAAACACTGGGTTGTTATGTCTGACCCAGGATCTGGGTAACACAAAAACTACCCAAACACTGGGTTGTTATGTCTGACCCAGGATCTGGGTAACACAAAAACTACCCAAACACTGGGTTGTTATGTCTGACCCAGGATCTGGGTAACACAAAAACTACCCAAACACTGGGTTGTTTGTTATGTCTGACCCAGGATCTGGGTAACACAAAAACTACCCAAACACTGGGTTGTTATGTCTGACCCAGGATCTGGGTAACACAAAAACTACCCAAACACTGGGTTGTTATGTCTGACCCAGGATCTGGGTAACACAAAAACTACCCAAACACTGGGTTGTTTGTTATGTCTGACCCAGGATCTGGGTAACACAAAAACTACCCAAACACTGAAAAAATAACACAAATTTACCCAAAAGGCTCAACACAGGAATTAGGCAGAAAAAATAACACAAGATGTTTTAATGAATATGCAAAGTAATTTGAAGGTGATGATACACAGGGCAACTTTTTGAGCAATGTTGCCGTCAACAGGCAACCAGATGAGACACAGGGCTCACGACCGATCTAAATTATCCAGATGGAAATGTATTGCCCATTTTCAATGGGAAAGTGCCCAAGATTGCCCAGCAACATTGCTCAAAAAGTTGCCCTGTGTATCGTCACCTTCAAGGTTCCCCGTCAGCTTGAATATTGCTAATGAAGAATCCGGAAAGTCTCTGTAAACAAACATTCTGCACCTGCTGCCATCTTATATTCTCTTTACAAACTCTTCAGCTCTCTGCATCTGACCCATCCCGTCCTTCAGGGGTCAGGGGTCAGAGGTCAGGCAGGTGTTCGGGGAAGCAGCTAAATTAAGAAAAGATGAGCCGCCTGAGGCTGTGCCACTTCACTTCACATTCATCTGAAAAAGATGCTACAAGAGCAACAGAACGACGAGGTTGCGTGACTCTCATGCTGAACACATTCATTTTAAAGCTTAGTTATCATCTTTATAATACGCTAAGGGGAAAATGTGTTGCTCAAATGTTCTTCACGTCTCAGGAGACTTAATGGAGATCGTTGAGAGAGTTAATGTATAATGTTAAGAGACTTGGTTTTCTATTTCATCATGTTGCAATCTAAGAGAAACAATTGAAATATATTATCAACGAGATCTCATTTGTGATTGTTCTGTATTTTCCTGTATAATCAAGTAAATGTTAATCAAGGCAGTGGAAAAAATAAATCATGTTTATTGCACGGGACTTTCATTTGCACTAGTGGAATTGTGGGCGGGGCTTCAGGGTCCCACCCAATCAGAATGCAATATAATATAACTTGCATATTAATTTTATTGATGTTCTCAAGAGATTAGTCTTTGCTAAAGCAATATATCAAAATGATAATAAATAAATATAGCCTATTATTGAAATTTCACAGCAGAAGTGTCTAGCTGGTGGCATTTAAAGTCGTCTGATGCACATTGACGGATGAATTATAAGATTAAACTCTCAAACGTGGAGTAAAGCTTTATTGAAGCAGATCTACAGTGGCTGAGTTCATGTTTTGTTATTTTTGCCCTGTGTTTATAAGGTTTCTGATGCTTAAAGGACAATTCCGGCGCAAAATGAACTATAGGGGTTAATAACACATGGGTCCCGAGTCGACCGTTCTCTGGGATGTGTTTTCATGATAATCAAAGGTAAAGAGTTTTATCTCTAAAAACTGATTAGCTTATAACGCTAATATATAAGTAAGTAAAAAGAAATCGCTAATTAATACCACTAACAACAAGGCTCGAAATAGCCCCACAAGGTAGCATAATGAGGGTCCCTACATGCAAACATGAGCATTGAGAACTGTGTAAGTGTACAGACAGTTTAATAAGAAGATACTTTATAAAGACAGTACATTACGCGCATACAGGCAGGAGCCATCTTTGGAAAACAGTCTTGACCAGTCGAAAGATGGCTCCTGCCATTACGTCATCACGTTGGAAAGATCACGAATAAAATAAATAAATAATACAAATAAATTAAAACAAAGATGTCGGACGATTTTTGAAGTTGGAGGAGAAAATTAGTTTTTCGCCCTTCCCAACCTTTTTTGATTTTGATTTGATTTATTTCATTATATCAAGAAGATATACTACTTATTTAAACCGGAGTATAATAATAAAAATAACTTAGATGACGTGAACGTGACCTTTCCAATGTGATTACGTAATGCGTGGTGCGTCGCAGACCAGCACAAGATGAACAATTGTGGTTAAAAAGTATATACATTTTTTTTTATATATATATAAAATGACCGATCGTTTCGCTAGATAAGACCCTTATTATTTCTTCAAAAGGTAGACTCATACTTCCATAAAAGTTTTTTTTTTTTTCATTAAAAATTCTTTTTTTAATAAAACCATATGTTCAACCAAAAAACCCTATCTGGTTTCATTCATTTAAGGGTCATTGTAGCTGATGCTTATAATAATAATGATGGTTTAGTACCGTATACCGTGATACCGGGATATTTTATGAGACTATTACCATACCGTGAAAATCTCATACCGTTACAACCCTAGTTATAAGCTAATCGTTTTTTAGAGAGTGAATAAATCCGTCCCGCTATAGTGACCCGAGTTTCGTCCGGAGAAAATAAGCGATTCGGTAAGTACTCAATTAATACATTTTGAATATGGTGAAAGTTTGACTCATAATGATGACATCTTGTGACTGGAATATCATATCAGCATGACATAATTAACATTCATGATGACATAAGCCTTTATAATCCTTATAAAGCTACTGTATCATATTTTTAAAGCCTCTAAATGATGAACATGATCTGATAAACCTGTCGCACTCGATCTCCAGTCCTTCTGTCTCTGATTGAGAGTTTAGACTCTTTTATCAAGTAAAAGTCTTAATTGTACAAACAGCTCGAGCTTCACGTTTCTTTCTGCTGTCAAATCTGCTCTGCATGATCAAGTAAACGTGAGAATAACTGATATTGTTAGTAATATTTCAGCTGGACTGAAGCATGCTTGCTTGATTATCCATCATCATTTATTATAAAAATCATGAGTATCAAATATGATCATTAGGCTTTTAAAGAAGGTTTATTTGTTCATCTCTCAATCATTATTGCATTGCATTATGTTTCAAAACTACAGATCTTAAAACTAAGCATTTAAATATCATCTTACTAAGACTTATTATTTGCAGATATTGATAGATATATACATATATTTATGCATTTTATGTAAGTATCTGCTATACTGTTATAAAGATCTCATTGATTTACATGACACGCATCATAATTTCATATAAATATCTGCATCTGCAGCAAAAAATCATATTTTTGCTCGGTTTGGGACAGTTTTTTCCTCTATATTCTCACCATATATGAGCCGTAAAGGCCTGATGAATCATATGATACTCAACAAAAAACATACATGCTTTTTATTTTTGTCTCAATGTTCACAAAATTGATTTTTCTGCCAATTATTTCATATGTCAAGGTTAAGTTAGTGAGGAGGTCTTGATGAATTCATACAGTAGTTGCTCGTCTGATAGAAACGAGACGGGTCTGTGATTATCGTCACTCATCACAAAGACAGCTGCGCCGTGTTATTTTATCTCTGTCTTTATTAAGTCATACGAGTTCTCCGTCTCACTCATCTTCTCAGATAGTGTGTCGTCCGTCTGCATTAGATGGAGTGAGTGACACCGTAAGCTGACGGATCATCATGAGGTCATTGGTGGCGGACTCGGCTTGTTACGGCTCTGAGAGGCTTTTGGCTCGCGCGCGGCGGGGGGAACCGATATATTTCCCCATCGACCGTCATTCTGTCGCACTAATGGACGAGCCGCGCGTGACAGATTTCACTTGAGTGGACGCGACTGCTCCGAGTCAGAGTTCATAGGGACAGATGATTTTCTCGCAGGGACAAATCTGGCAACAACTGTAAGGTTACGGTGTCACCGACTCAGTGTGGCTAATGATCGCACGGCTGCCGAGCTGAACGAGACAACAACCATACGACTGTGACTTGTTTATACTTTAAAAGATCTCGATTCAAACACAAACCCAATCTAATTCCTAAATAACATTGATTCTCATGTTTCTATTAAACCGTGACAAGCACGATCACAGCGAACATTCAGATTTGTCATATATGAAACTTTTCAACCACACATATCATCATTTCTGTCTTACATTAATTCATATTATCACAAAAGTACTGGGATATTATAGTTCAGATATAAACACTGATGTCTATAGTAGCGATCAAATAGAGTAAATCACTTGACACTTCAAATAAATATTGTATCCATTACATCGTTACACCAGTAGGTGGCGACACGTGACTGTTAAAAAATAAATTGTGACCCGATCTGGCGAAATGAGTCGGAAGTCGCAACGTTCCATTTTAAGATATGTGGAAAAACAATAAAATAATATAAAAAAAAATGTTTTTTCTCATTTAAAAGAACAGAATTAAAAAAAAAATCTCCCAAAGTTTCGTAGTCCAGATAATTGAGTAAAGGTATTTAAATGACTATTAAAGTTCACAAAGTTTTACTAAATTCGCTGGTAATGAACATTGTTTTTGTCATCTCCTCTCGTCAGCTCTGAGCATGTCTCGGGTATCCCCTGAAGCGTCACGATCTCTGCTCTCCAAATATGGTGTTACAAGTTGTATAGAACCAATCAAAAAGCTTAGAAATGTACACAAACACTGATCATTTGTCAATGGGAAGCCCCGCTTCGACTGACCGGCACGCGATTGGTCCAGCCGTCCTCCTGTCAGACTCACAGTGCTCTGTGTAAACAAGCTAGCAGATCTCCTCAGAAAGATGAAATATTATCAATTTGAGAAATGTCATGTTATATATTAATGTCTTTGGTCAAATTAAGCTGTAAAATAAATAGTTTATTTAGTTAAATAGTTTTAGTTTATTATATTTTGAAAGATATCAACAAAAAACGGGCAAAAAACTTTAAAAGCGATTTTCTCAGGTTTCCATATGTGTATATCTTTACAACCATTCAAGGTATGTCTTTGACTAGGATATCATTTGAAAGCGTATGGTCTCCTCTTTCCATTAATAGCCTACCAAAATCTCAATTTTGAAATTTGGGTCACTGTGATTCATTTTGCTGGATCAGGTCACAATTGAGTCTCATAAAGAAAAAAAAGAAAAAAATTTGATAGACAGCTGCAATTAACGTTTTCTCAGACCCTATACATGTTATTTGTTTAGTTGTCATGGAAGCATCGTGTGATGTCTATTTCAAAAAGTTATCCAACATCGTGCAGCTCTACTGTGCCGTCACACATATTGCGGTGTGTTTGATCCAGTAACATAGATGTAAACATCAACAGTTAAATTAACAAGATTCTCTTCACATAGTTGGTGATGATCTGATTGAGAAAAGCTATAAAGTTTACTCATTAGTGAATGCAACATATAACTATATAACATGAGTTGCATTGCATTTTAGTTTGCATTAGATCAAGCTGTTTTCCAGTACAAACATCTAAACCTCCTTAAGTCAAGATATAAGAAGGCCTACTTGAGAAGCAAAATGACTGAAGATATGTCTTGTTTTCTCATAAATGTTTTATCCAGTATTTCTGTGATAATATGAATTGTTGTAAGACAGAAATAATCATACTGTGGCTGTAAAGTTTCATATCTATACATTATACAACTGCTCTCGGATCTGAATGTTCGCTGTGATCGTACTTGTCAAAGGTTTGATGGACAGTGTCATTTAGAAACTAGTTTGAGTTAAAATAAGCTAAAAAGCAGGAAGAAGTCACATTATTTGTCTGATTGTTCTTGTTTTAAGCACAAACTCACTTAATTTTCATGCATTTTCAAGAACACAAGACTTCAGTCATTTTGCTTCTTCAGTAAATTATCAACGTTTAGATATTTGTGCTGGAAAACAAGACAAACTGAGCAAGAAATAATTTCTTTGCAGTGTTTGTGTAGTTACAAGCATCCAATTGTCACTCTCAAGGACTTTATATGGTGTATTTAACGTGAATAAAAACAAGCCTGTGAGTGATAGACATAACAGAGCAATTTATGAGTTTTTGTCCAATGGATTTTTTTGTTAGAAAGATAAATAATCAGTGTTTTGTTGCCTTAATGATCACCATAAATATTCCAGAGATTCTGGTCAATCAGTAAATCTCCCAGTGTTGAGTTAACAATATTAACAATAATTCAGTGTGGATTATATAAACACTGGCAGTCTTAATTCATCAATCAGGGTTTTACTGCGTTTACTAGTCTCAGAGAGAAAGGTAAGATCAATTACTTTGTATTCAAACTATTTGACGTCCGACATCTCCTCTGAGTTTTAATATCAAGCAATCAGTTGCAATTCTAAAAAGTCTCCAAATTAAATCTAGTTTGGCTGTAGCTCCACCCCTTTCCCCGCCCCCCCAATCTAAAAACGCGCCGTTATTCTAATGCGTTCCGAGTGACTTTGTGTCCTGAAGCTAAAATACAAATTTTCCGGTGAAATTCCAAAGGCAATCACATTTTCTGTCTCGGTAAGCAGCGAGTGTAGCTCGGGGTCGTCGATGGAGGTTGTTCCTCTTCCACAGGCGCTTTACATGAACCCCGAGGCTTACCTGTGTAATTAACTTTTTTCCCCGTATCAGTCCGCAGTGGATTGTTTCCTTGCGCTCGATTCCCAGCGGACCCGGTATACACTGCAGCGACTCCTCTGTTCTCCTCCTCTCATCTGCTAAACGCCTCCTGCTCTAGATTATGATTAGACGAGGCTCTTTTGAGGAGTTCAGTGTTTGCGTTTCCGTTCAGTAGCCAGTGCTGATCAGGGAATATATGCTAATTCATATTTTTAATACGGACACATTAAGTTGATCAAAAGTGACAGTAAAGACATTTTATGATGTCACAATTTCTATTTCAAATAAATGCTGTTCTTTTGAACTTTCTATTCATCAGAGAATCATGAGAAAAAATGCATCATGGTTTCAACACAAATATGACTGTTTTCAACATTGATAATAATCATAAATGTTAATTGAACATCAGATCATCATATTATACTGATTTCTGAAGGATCATGTGACACTGAAGACTGGAGTAATGATGCTGAACATTCAGCTTTGATCACAGAAATAAATTACACTTTACTAGATATTCACATAGAAAACTGATGATTTACAGTTGAATTATATTTTACTGTTTTAACTATATTTGCAGCCTTGTGAGCAGAACACGTAAAAAAAAATCGTACTCAAACCGAAGTGCAGAGGATGATGAAAACCCAACAGGAAACGTTCTCAGAAGGTTTCAAATTTCTAGGTTCAAAGTGCTCAAAATTATCTGATCTTTAATAATATTCTCAAAAAGTTATTTATGCTTTGTTCTTCTTGGTGTGTTTTTTAAAAGTCCCTCTGTAGTCAATCATTTTATCCCTGAAAACTCATCTTTGATCACCAAAATAACATATTTAAATGTTTTTTTTCCTTCATGTCTTAAAATATCTTGAATGTAACTCAACACCCTTGCCTCATTTAGTATGCGTGGTTCTATGAATATGCAAATGAGCCCCGCCTCCACTCACTCACTCACTCAGAGATCCACTGGTGGACGATCACACGTTGATCTGATTGGTTACAAGGTAGTGTGTGACGTCAGAAACACCAGCGATTTCAAACCGTGTTTTTGAGACTGTCTTTGGTTCACTGCAGTTTTAAGTAGAAAATACTCAGCAATGCTGTCCACTCATGAACTTACACATGGTTTGTCTTAAAGCGTATTAATAACACCACATACACACATAAACAACATTAAAAGCTTCATTCGTCTAAACTTTGCTACTTATACTCATTTTACAACGTTCAGAGAACATTCCCATGATATTTGCAAAACTATCAAATTCCCTTAATGTTTTGTACGTTCATAGAAAACATAAAGTTTTTTATAACTTAACGGGAACCTTCTTAGGAGCTCGTCTAATTGCTGGTCTGATTCCAGCATTAAACAGCCTTTATAATCACAATCTCTTCCGTGTCTTTAGTGCGTCCGCATTGTGCTGCTGTAGATAAACTAATGCCACAGCAGTTAAAAGTGCAGACAGTTCAGAAATCATTTTGCCAGTGGGGTAAAACTGAAGCACTTATGAGCCGTCTGTGTGAAACGATAACATTGATTAAAGTACGAGAACAGACAGTTTGTGTTGCTGAGACATCAGTGCTTCTGCATCTGCGGATCTGTGACGGTTACAGCGAATCAATGAACGCTTGAGTATCTGCGGCGAATGGATCTGAAGCTCGGCATCTGTGCGTCGACCTTCCGTGTCAGAGAAGAGTAGTTAGTTTGACGGAGGTGTTGGTTAGCGGCTCTCGCGGGACGGGAGGCTTAATTACCGTAATCTTGCGTTGAAGAGGAACGCTGCTCTTGATCTGTGCGGTAATGATCTGCCGTGATTACAGGATCTCGTCTGCTCTCATAATCAATGTCTTAATTCCATTATGAAGTAATAAAAGTCATGAAACCCTTATGCATATTAATTTTAGAAATGCGTGCTCATTAACTATACACACAAACAATAGTTAACTAGGCATTAAGCCACGTCGTGATTGGATATGACACTTTTCAACCACACAGTCTCATTATTTCTGTCTTACAATAATTCATATTGTCACAAAAGTACTGGGATATTATAGTTCAGATATACACACTGATGTCTATGGTAGCGATCAAATAGAGTAAATCAGTTTTTGAAAGTAACTTGACACTTCAAATAAAGATTGTGTCAATTACATTTGTAACACCAGTAGGTGGCGACACGTGACTGTTAAAAATTTATTTGTAATTTAAAGGGATACTTCACCTCTGGAAAGATGAATGTGTGTTTAAAATGAGTCATTTATGTAGTAGAAATGTGAAATTATTTTTTAATTTGGAGCCTTCTAGACTGAGAAAAGCCAGAAAATTATTTTTTGGCTCATGTGGATGAAAGACAACAACTCCCAGAATGCACTTGGTTCGCTGCCCTACGAGGCCACTCCCAATCCACGCCTCCCGGTAAGAGCGCAGTTAAACAACAAGGCTAGGCTACTAGCGAGTCTTCGTGGCGAGTCTGCCCGGGATTGGCCCAAAATGTCCGGAATTCGGCTTTTGCGTTCTACAGTCGCCGTCATGTTTACGGCGGCGAGCGTGACGAGACTGACGGCCGCGGGAGAACGACGCGAGACTGACGGCCCGCGGAGAACGGCGCGAGACTGACGGCCGCGGGAGAACGGCGCGAGACTGACGGCCGCGGGAGAACGGCGCGAGGTGTGATTACTGATGAGCGGCGCCTGTGAGACGCACCGGTCTCGTATCTCTCACGGAGGAGCGGGGAATTTTCTTAGCAATGTTAAAACGCACATCAACCGATCACTTGTTTAGCGTTCATGTAAACACTACAGTCAGATTCACCAATCGGGATGAGTTCAGTTAGATTGAAACCAAAGGTGAGCATGTAAACAATGAATGGCGACCGCAGAAAGCAAAAGCCGAATCCCGGACATTTTGGACGATCGCGATGGCTGAACATGTCCGGGAAGAGGATGGAGACCGCTACTACTCAGCTTTCTCCACAGAACAAGAGCCGGTTAGCTTAGCTTCCAAATAAAAGATGGCTGACACTATTACATTCTGTGAGTGTGAGGTGGGGTAAAGACATGCGGATCTAGCGCCTCCTACTGACTGTAGTCTCTCGCCTCTGGCCAAAAATGAAGATTTTTGCGTCATCTGAGGATTTTTTCCAGATAAAAAATACATAAATGTCTCGTCTCAGCGGGACATGGGGGAGGGAAGCACGGTCATTCGAAAATACTGCAGGTTTTCTACTGATATAAAGCTTAATGCTAAATCCTGAAGTATCCCTTTAGTCATTCATTAAAGAGATTCGTTCAAAAACACTTGATTCATCCAGTAAGGAAAAAAGTGAAGTCGTTATGAGTGAGTCATTGAATCATTCATTCAAACCTGATTTTCTTTAAATAATTAAAATTAAGAAACTTTTAAGAACGATTCGAACCATATGAACGAACTGATCGGAGCTTCGAGAGACTGTTGGTGGTTTGTAGATGATTTTTATAGGTCAGATGAGACTGAGAAACGGTAAATGTTTGTGGTCCGTTCAGGTTTCTGTCACACTGCTCTGAAAAAATACACATTAAATGTCTTCTTTATCTAGTAGAGCAGATTTAACCTCTTATAAAGTCACATTTATTTCTCTAGACCTAGAGCTCTACAGTGTTATACCGAATATTAAGTGTCTTTTAAACCTCAACTGAGCAAACCAGAGACGACAGTGGCCTTGTTTTATCATACAACAGAAACAGATGAAGCGTTAATATTGATATTGATGGTGTTGAAAGAGCTGATTTCAGTTTGTCCACCTGTGTCTCTGAATAATTTAATAATAATAATAATTGTATCCCTTAAATCTAATCTTTGATCACCAAAATTACATATAAAAAAAAAATGTCTTCATGCCTTAAAATATCTTGAATGTAACTCGACACCCTTGCCTCATTTACTATGCGCAGTTCTATGAATATGCAAATGAGCCCCGCCTCCACTCACTCACTCACTCACTCAGAGATCCACTGGTTGACGATCACACGTTGATCTGATTGGTCAAGGTAGTGTGTGACGTCAGAAACACCAGCGATTTCAAACCGTGTTTTTGAGACTGTCTTTGGTTCACTGCAGTTTTAAGCAGAAAATACTCAGCAATGCTGTCGACTTATGCATTTGCACATTAATAACATCACATAGACATATAAACAACATTAAAAAGCTTGATTTTCACCACAGGGGGACTTTAAATGAGGCTGATTTGTAGCCAGATGCTTCTGATGTGGGTCACGTTCTTCAGTCCTTCTCCTGAGTAGAGTCTCAGACTGAAGTTTGATTAGTAGAAGGCGTGTGATTGGTCAGTTCTGGATGATGGGAGGAGCCTGACGACGGGCATCTACATGACCTCTGGCAGCTTCTGTCTTGTTATTGGCATATTTTGGCTTCAGGTTGTAATTATTTGTGAAATTTACTAGCAATTTCCATGTGAAATGCACAATTTCTTCCCCCGGTGTCATTCACGCTGCAAAGTTCTGCATCAGAAGGGCATTTCATGCATATAAATGCACCTATAAACTTTACAGACTACTACTTTGACATGGTTTTTAATCAATCCTGAGTTCGGATGAGTTCAGAGCTGTTGATAAGACATGTTTTGATGGGACAAATGAATCCGTTTCGCTTCCATCAACGTCTCTTAAGGCGTCCGTCTACAATGCGCCGTTGTTTCTCAGACCCTTTTAATCTAATTGGACATTAAACTGCTGTCATTATGCTGGTTGTTTATGGTGCCTTTACCTTTTCATCACGGAAAACATTTCTACATCAGCAACCTAATTAAATAAAATGTATCAGACGAGAGGGCTGATGCACGGCGAAACGTGTCACTCGATAAATCTCCCTTATGATGCTTCCACACAACGCATCATTTATGCTGTTTATAGGCCTCAGGAAAAGGTGTGTCTGATGGATGGATGGTGGAGGAGGTTCTTCGCATTAGTTGGCACAGGTTGGCGTTGTTCACGTAACTGAGCTCTAGTTTTATTCAAGCGTGTCATTTTACACGTCTAATGACTCAAAATGAAATATCGTTGGTCTCGTCTGATCTCGCTATAATCCTTCATGCTGCTCGCTAATGCAATTAGGGGTTTAATTATTTATTTATTTCGTGGCTTTATAGTTTTTTTAGGGTATTAAATTGAGTTACATTCAAGCTATTTTAAGGAAAAAACTTGTCATTTTGGTGATCAAAGATGAGTTTTAAGGGATAAAACCATTAAATGGACACTTCACCCATTTGCATTAAGCTTTGTATCGTTAGAAACCCAGTCATATTTTTGAACGGTCATGCATTATTCCCTCATTTTCCCCTGAGAAGGGAGAAATAAGGATTTTAGTGTTGCAGTTCCTGCTTATAATGATGTAAAAATTGTCATTTTGCGTCATTCTAAGCAGGAAGTCAAATATCTTTGTAGAGAGGTTGAGACTACAAACACTCGTTCCTCGTTTATCCAGGGGGAGGGACCCACTCACGCTACAGACCTATCACAGATCAGTGGGTGGGACTTCACTTTCTGAAACTAAAAGCAATATCCTCCATCTTGTTTGGAAGCTAAAGCTGCGTTTCCACCGAAATTACCCGGAACAATTTGTCCCAGGAACTTTTTTTGCCCCAGACCGGTTTGCTTTCTGCGTTTACACCGCGGTCTAAAGTACCGGGAAGATTATAACTGCGCGTGACGGCTCCTCCCAGTCTGGACGGACAGTAATCAGTTTTGATCGCCACATTATAATAAGTATGGAGGAGATTCAAACTGTGCTGAGGTTGATTGTGATGTGTTGGTTTACTAACGAGGTAATTAACAAAACGGCAATAAAGAGACGAGCACTGATACTAAAGCGTGTTCAGAAAGCTCGTAATGCTATAAAATTAGGCGATGCGGACATTGACCGTGAGACGGCTGGACGAACACGCAGAAAATTTCCTGTTGCACAAATACGCTTAATAAAGACTGCACCTCGTCGTCGGTCCAGCTGTGTGTGTTTAAAAAAAAAAAATGTAATTCCATATTTGCAGACAGACGACTCTTACTGCATGAAGCCACGAACCGCAATAGATTTTTAAAAATGCCGGTTAAAATCATAGACAGGTAAAAAATCAGACACACGGTTAAAATAGAATGCTGCGTGGAGTCATCCAATCAAAATGCGGCGTGAACACAACTAATCAGCATGTTCAGCGCACAAGTCCTGCCCCTGAACGGAAGAGTGATTCTCTGATTGGCGGATACCTCACACGCGCCGTTCTGGATTAGTGGGAGTGGCTTGCGGAGCTTTGCAATGTGGTGCATTGTGGGAGTTGTTGTCTTTCATACAAACATGCCCTAAAGTTACTTTCTGTCTTTTCTCGGTCAAGAAGGCACTAAATTAGAAAATTATTTTACATTTCGACTACATATATGACCCACTTTCAATAAAGATTAATGTTCCCACGGGTAATGCTCCTTTAACTACAGTGGGACTTTAACATTCACATATCCAGGAAAACACTTAAAAACTGGATGTTTCATAACTTTATGGGGAAACTAAATTTTTAGTTTGGGAAACTCATATTATTTAGTTCACTCACCTTAACTAAGATCTATGAAAGTTTAATATTGTGAATTTTACTTTGGAATTTTTTTTTTACATTTGAGTGTTGCAATATTCAATAACCAGTCGGAAAAACTGAACTTAGCAGGTGGGAATTTAATTATGCATGTTCAAATTGGAATTTCTCACACTATGAATGGTGGAATATAGACTGAAACGATGACTCAACGCTGCAGGGAGATAATATATGTAATATACGGCTCCTGTCTTTTGAGGTTAACAAATTATATATACATGTGCGTGTGTGTGGGATGGTGTCGGTGCTCCAGAGAGTCTGCGACGGGTTTCTATCTTGAGGGGAAAACGCAGCATTAGCAGGCATTGTCTAAAGGTGCTGCGGAAAAAAGGTGATTTTCTTTCCTCTGGCCGGAGGCTCTTGAGAGATTCCCTTCATGCTTTTATGCACGGAGCGCCAGTGTGTCCCTCTTCATGGGTGTTTAAGCAAGCACTTTAAATGGAAATGCACTTGACATTTTAGGAGGAGATGCAATCATCAGACATTAGAATGCAGCTGACATCACTCGAAATGAGTGAATTCTTCCTCTCTTTCTCTCTCTTGTCTTCTCTGTGAAGCTGACTGAAGATAACACTCGCAAATTTATGGAGCACAGATGCTGCGTTTTCTCAAAATAGGGCATATTGTATTAAACGTGTGTGTGTGTGTGTGTGTGTGTGGTGTGTGTGTGACTGAGAGAACAAGTGTTCCAAATCAAATCTGTGCTTATTGCTGCTGTGGATAAACGTGTATTTCTCTGTATTTAAGAGCCACACAGACTGTGATGATGTAAATCTGCTTCATCACGAGGAGCTTCCAGTCGTCTGCAGGCGAAACGCATGAAACCTGCAGGTCATACGGACACAAACGATTGAAAATTCATTATGATAATTATATACTGACATAAAGCATTTCGAAATTTTCAATTTAATTTTCCACAAATAATTACAAACAAACAGCAAGTTGAATTAAACATCATTTTAAAGTATGAGACTGAGATTTTGTCTTGTAAAACATACTCTAATATTTTTTTATATTTAATTAAAGTCCCCCTGTAGTCAATTCAATCCCTTAAAACTCATCTTTGATCACCAAAATGACACATTTAAAAGTTTTTTCCTTGAAAAAAATGTGCATCCCTTAAAATATCTTGAATGTAACTCGACACCCTCGCCTCATTTAGTATACGCAGTTCTATGAATATGCAAATGAGCCCCGCCTCCACTCACTCACTCACTCAGAGATCCACTGGTGGACGATCACACGTTGATCTGATTGGTCAAGGCAGTGTGTGACGTCAGAAACACCAGCGATTTCACACCGTGTGTTTGAGACTGTCTTTGGTTCACTGCAGTTTTAAGCAGAAAATACTCAGCAATGCTGTCGACATGGTTTGTCTTAAAGCAGATTAAAAACACCACATAGACACATAAACAACATTGAATGCATGATATGTAAGATGCACAAGTTAGTTTGTGATCAACGAATACGTCCCGGGAAAGCAGAGGAACAGAATGATTTTACTGTCCGTCTTTCTCTCGCTCTTTTTCTGCCTGGTTGCATGTGGCTTGTTTTTGCAGGCCTCCTCGAGGGAAGCACCCCCTTATTACTGCAATTACGATCTGTACACATTTCATTAAACTAATATGTGTGTGTCTGGGCCGCTGAGCATGTGTGAACACATCTCCCAGCTGGAACCCGTCCTCTGCCCGCAGCTTAACCTAAATAACAGGTGGCGGAGCTTCATCTCGATGCGATCACATGCACTCGCTCCCAGATTCCTCCATTTCTTTCCCCTTTGAATCTGTAGTGTCTTTCATTGTGGAATCGTTCATTAGTGCTTCATTCACTGCAGAAGTCGTCTCCGGGGTCGAGGGCGTTCGATTATTAGCTGCGCTCGGCGGCTGTTATCGCTTTATTTATGCCGCTGCTTTTATTTGGGGTTTGCAGCCTGCTGTGTGTTTAATTAAATGTGTCCCAAATATTGGAGGAAAAGGACCGTAAATGATCAGCCGTAAGTGAGCATTACTGCAATAAAACATAATCACCTATGAGAATTAACGATGAAAATGTCAAGTCTGGAAAATGAAGGAGCTCAAAACCCACAGGAAAGTTGACTTCAGAAATATCACCTGTTTCCTTAATTTAGCACAACGATGAAACGAGGAGCAAATGGAGAAGTTTCTGAAACTTATCGGCCGCATGAGTCTCAACTAGATCTCAACAATATTTCATATTGCAAATGTTTGCAATATGAACTCAATTATTTCTCATCAAATGATCTGATCTGCCCCACATGCATCTATTTTTTCTATTATTTTCACTATACAAATCATTGCGCTTATAATTATGACAATATAGGTTACATTTAAATAACACTTTACAATAAGGTTCATTAGTTAACATGAACTAAGAATGAACAATACTTCCTCAGCATTTATTAGTCTTAGTTCATATCAATTTCAACATTTACTAATACATTATTAAAATGAAAAACAATGAACAGCTGTATTTTTTATTAACAAAGATTAATAAACACTGTAACAAATGTATTGCTCATTGTTAGTTAATGTTAATTCAATTGTTAGTTCAATAATGTTAACAAATTGAACCTTATGTTACCTTTAAATAATATAAGAAATACCAGTTTGCAATATCGAGCTGTTTTGTACAGCTATGGTTAATGATACCTCGCATATTAAAGTTACAAATGACATTAGAAATAAGAAATAAGGTGTATATTTCAATTGTACTGTATGACAACTTTATGTATTCATTTCTGAACTGTGAGTGAAACATCAGGGGAAAAGTTGTGGAACATAAAGATCTCCATTTAAGTCAAATGAACTATGAAAGATGTGGAAGCGCGCCTGCGTCGATACTTTAAATCACAGACTAGACCGTGAAATACTCGCGTCACAAACTGAAGAACTCTGAAGCGTCACTCATTCCCCTTCGTTTCAAACCTCCTCCGAGGATGAGAGCGTCTCTTCACTGTCTGTCTGAACACTTTCCCTGGGAAATTAATTCCATTAAACAAGTTTCACCTCAGAAATTTCCATTAATATGTCCAGCATGAGGAGAGAGAGAGACTGAGAAAATAAGCTTTTTTTCAGCCCGCTGGTCTTAACTGGCCACAGAGCTATTCTGGGCACAACTCGCCTGGTCAGACTGGGAACCCAGCTTAAACCAATCATGACCAGCACACTGACTTCAGTTGGTTTAATCCGTTTCAATTACAGTAATGTTGTATGAGGTCATGGTTGATAAAGTCACAAGTCACATTTCTATCCAGTGTTACAAGAAACGCGAGTTAAATAATCAGATTACATTTTTCAAGTTACAAGTTGCTAGTTACTTTTAAATTTACAACAGAATATGAGTTACTTTTTCAAATAAGAATGACAGCACTGCCAGGTTTGTTTGAGTGGCGCCCTCTACTGTACAGGTGTGCATCTGCCTTTCCTTCAGCCTGAGGCGTATTCATTTCACTTTTGGTGTGAAAGGGCCTTCATGTTAGCCAAAAATGTAACTTTTTTGTTATTATAAAAACAAACAAGCCCAGCCCAGGTAAGAAAAAGTAACACAAAAGTAACATAACACATTACTTTCCATAAAAGGTAACAACGTAATGCAATTACTTTTTTTAGAGAGTAATAAAAAGAAAGAACATTATTTTTCATAAAAAGTAACTAAGTAACGCAATTAGTTACTTTTAGGGACTAACGTAAAAGTAACTGAAGTGACAAATAACCATCTTGTAAGTAACAGTTACTTTTTAGAAAGTAATGAAAAAGTAACATAACAATATTTTCTACAAAAAGTAACTAAGTAACGTAATCAGTTATATTTTTTAAAGAGTAATGAAAAAGAAACAACATTATTTTTCATAAAAAAGTAACTATATAGCACAATTAGTTATTTTTAGGGACTAACGCAAAAGTAACTGAAGTGACAAATAACCATCTTGTAAGTAACAGTTACTTTTTAGGAAGTAATGGAAAAAGTAACGTAACAATATTGTCCATAAAAAGTAACGCAATTAGTTACTTTTTAAAGGGAGTAACGCAATATGCATTACTTTTAAAACTTTCCCCAACACAGTTTGTTTCTATAGTGCTTTATACAATAAATAGTTTTCAAAGCAGCTTAATAAAAAAAAACAAGGAATTAACAGTGTTCATGTTTTAAAATGAATCAATTATGAATATAAATTCAATTCAGTGATAAAGCAGCTCTACAGAAGACGACAGTGCCATTGTTCACTCCAATTCAGTTCAATAACAGTGCCGATGTTGCAAAGATTCAGGATAAGTTCTCATCAGTTGTCAGTGAAGTTCGATCGATAATAGGCTACTGATTATTAATCGTCTTTTAACCCCCAGCATCTTGTGTTGTGCGTGACCATGTTTCGTCTGTGTCTTGATGTTATATTAGTGCTATAAATGTTTCAGGAACTAAGTTAGAGACGGTATTTTTATCTGTCATTCTCAGAGATGAGTGTGTCTTGTTATTTGTTGCGCTGGAGAGCAGAGGAGACTGACTCGATCTCGAACTCAGATGTTGAGTGCCGTAATCGGCACGAATGCAAGCGCTCCTCGGTGACCCATCTTTCCAAGTCTCCGTATTGTTTGGCATGATGTGTTGTCATAGCAACAGGCAGACAAAAGGAGCGCATGCAGGAAAAAGGGCTCTCCGTACTCGCTGTGATTCCTCTATCTAATGGAGCTAATGTATAAGCAGAAGGTAAAAGCATTCTTCCAGCAAATGGGTGGCTTTTGGCTCGGAGAGAAAATAGCACTTCACCATAGTAACCGGTGACTAACGCCGCTCACCCCGCAGATGTCACGCCGCGCGTCAAACCACGCTAATTGTAACATGTCACGGGTCGATTCAGGTGCCGCGAGGAAGAGGTGAAAACTAACGGCGGAAAACAACATATTGCATTATGTTTTAATTATGCTAGATTATGATCCTTGAAGGATTGTTCATCAGTCATCCCGGCAAGCTGTTGCCGTTCGCATCCGCACTGGAGGCTTTCAGGCGCCAATCCAGTTCTGGGTGCATTTGGGCCAAACTCTTTATTTAAAGACCACGGTTTATTTAAGAAAACATCAACAATGCATGCTAATATAGATATGAAATCACCCGCAATCATTCCAAATGCTCATATCAAAAATTATTCAGACACCTGATATCATTCTTTATGTTTTGACTAGTGTGTGCAGGACACTATAGTTCATTTCTGTAAGTGAGGAGAGCTAAATAAAGTAAACTGTGACATATTATACACAAATATGCTTCATACAGTGGAGTTTCATAACATTTGTGACCAAATATGATTGACACTTTGAGCTGATCATGTTCTGCTGAAGTGTGTGTCTGTAACTGCTAATGCTCTTTTTACACACACACTGAACACACTGAAGCATTGCTTGGTCACTGGTTGAGCTAAACTGGTATTATCTAATTGTGTAGTTAAATTTACCAGCTGACAGATATTCAACATAATTCATGTGTGAGACAGTCTAACAGAAGGACGGACAAAACCTGTCAAATATCAACTTAGTTCTCATATTTTATCACCGTTTTATAAACTATAGTGACTAAACTGTGATAATGTGAGAGATGTTGTCTGGATGAGTTTGGGTTTGACTGTGATGGTTTCTTTGTGGTCTGGGGTTGAGCATCAGATAAAGCGATGCTTTGCTCAGCAAACGCCACTAATAAAGAGAAATAATACAAAATATGGATCCAGATGGAGAACATAGGCTGTAGCTAATTTAGAAAAGTGCTCTCTGACCTTGCCAAAGCAAATAACACAGCACCATTAAATGATACACGCTTTTTTATAATGAGACTCATTCCCAAAAGAACACATCTTATTTGCTTAGCATATATAGCCTTGTTTAAATTTGATCAATATCTTATTAAATATTATACAGCATACAGAACTTGTCGCGTAAAACAGATGCATCGGAAAGCATTAAATCTGAACAGTCAGCATACAAACATATTGCGTTCAAGGTTACCTTTTTTTTTTTTTTTTTTTTGCATCCGTTGGGAAATTGCATAAAATATTCAGTATCATTTGAGTTTGTCCCACTGAGAATAAAACTCACCTTCGTTATTTTCCTGCATTTTCCATCCCTCTAATATTTTGCAGACTTTCACACTATTTTCGGTTCATATTAAAAACGTCCCCTGCCGACACAGAGCCACGAGTCTGAGAGGAAAAAAGGTCAAAGCAATTTATATTTGACATGTGCGGTTTGATCGCCTTGTCATCGCCTCGGGCCACACACACACACACACACCCACTCGACTTCACAGCGATCCAGACACATGCGTTTCTTTGCATTCGCTCCAGAGACGTCCTCGGATAGATGGCTTTCCAGCAAAGTGACCTGTAGCGGATGCTTGCAAGTCATCAATCCTTGCATGCATCGAAATGAAATGTTCTGACACGCCGGCGTGAATGAAAACACACACTCTTGATGGAGCTCTTAATGAGAAGAGGTGTCCGGGACCCACGAGTGCTTATTTATGAAGCAGACGCCGGCAACACGGGGTGGCGCTCCATTGCCTTTCTGAATAACCATCATGGCAATTTCACAGTGATTTACGATAAAGCTCTCGCAAACACAGACGTGTAACCTTGATTCTGCTGTATCATGAAGGAGACGTCTGTGGACACGTCTGTGGGCCCGAGGGTCTGTCCTTCGCTCTGGATCCGCATCCCCGTTGGTGTGTGTGTGTGTGTTACTGGAGTGGAAGTGGCATTTGCGCCGGGCCTGTTGGGACCCGGTCACTCGCCGACAGTAATGGATGAGCTGCTGGTTCGAAAGATGCTTTAAAAGTGACACGTAAAAATAGCCTTTTTTTCTGCTCAAAATTATTTATAATCAACACTTCCATCCAAACACAGCCATCAGAAATATCATGTGACCCAGACCCTGGACCACAAAACCAGTCATATGGGTCAATTTTGTTAAATTGAGCTTTATAAACCACATGAAAGATGAATATATATGCTTTCCATTGATGTGTGGTTTGTTAGGATATGACAATATTTGGTCGAGACACAACTATTGAAAATCTGGAATCTGAGGGGGCAAGGTTTACATAAACACAGTTGGTTATGTCTAAAGTGAAAGCAAAAAAGAAAGAAAATTTAGATAAAATCTGCTTGTCAAATGCGTGTATATTAGACGCGCGTCGTGTGCAGGTCTTAAAGAGACAGTAGGCCTAATAGTAAACATGCAGCCGCTTGTCCTTAAAGGGATTGGTGTGTTTTATCTTACCTCAAGGACATCCAAGATGTAGGTGTCTTTGTTTACGCAGTAGTTTCAATTTTGATATTTTTAGGTCAAACCGTTCTTGTCTGACAGTCATATAATGCAGGTCTATGGTCACTATCTCACAGAGATGCACAGAGAAGTCCAAACTACACAATTCCCCATCATAAGTGCACACTAATGGCCTAAGACACGAAACGAGCGGTTTGTGTGAGAAAACGAACAGTATTTATATAGTTTTTACTAGGGGTGCACCAACATTTCGGCCGAAAATGCCATTATCGGTTTCGGGCCGAAATAAAAAAGCCAGCCGAAAATGTCAAAATGTGTGTGTTTGTCAAAATGTGTGTGTGTCAAAAATGTCATTGTGTACTATTTGAGTTTAGTTGCCGTGTCGCGTTGCTCCAGGAAGAGCGCGTCCACAACATGAGTCATTCTGAATGATTAGTTCAATTAGTTCAAGTTCACTTGTGCATTCGCGTAATTTTTTGCAGAAATAATTTGTAATATTATGTTTATTTTGAACATATCTGATTAATCTCATATAGGATGCGTTTCTATGAGTTAGCCTAAATAACGCGCTAGCAAACTAAGTGCTCCAGTTTAACGGTAGCCTTCATTCAGCGCGCGCAGCTCAAGCAGAAATGCACGACTAATAATAACGATGAATAATTTGGGACTGACATATTACATAACATGAGAACACTATTGTATTAAATGGCTGTGAATGCATTGGGTTTAGTTGCCGTGTTCAGTGTGGTGTTCAGGGAGAGCTCGTCCACAACACACACATTCTTCATCTGAGGCGGCGCTGGTGACGCGTTGTATTAGTAGTAGTCA
Source organism: Phoxinus dragarum (assembly GCA_033366665.1). NCBI lineage: Eukaryota > Metazoa > Chordata > Actinopteri > Cypriniformes > Leuciscidae > Phoxinus > Phoxinus dragarum. Next base: position 11,735 of record JARPMJ010004874.1, on the reverse strand, counting down.
TTATATTTGATTATTAAATAATTAATTAAATTAAATGATCTATCACATCGAAACATTTTACAATCATACTAGCCCTTTATTTAGATTAAAAAACATTCTCATTCATTTGGTGAGGAACATCGTGTGTTGAGCAGGATTTGCAGACCCGGTCGCGCTGTTGGCCGTCACTGCAGACGCATATGCAGTATTAAGGCTAACGATTAATCGATTAATTGATCGTTAATTTAAACGATGATCGATCATGGGAGTTTGTGAAAATTGACATCCCTAGTGTTAATAAAAGTTTGATGATTATTCTATTGGTTTGTGATTTTTCATTTCAGATCCATTAAAAATTAAGCAACATAAATATATATTAAAGTTTTTAAAAGAAGCCATTTTCGGCTTCAGTTTCGGTTTTCGGCTAGTGCATCCTAAATTTTCGGTATCGGTTTCGGCCCAGAATTTTCATTTCGGTGATCACTAGTTTTTACCTCTTGTACACAACCACGTCCAAGTGATCTGAGGCGCGCGCTTCCTGGTGTGTGACGTGTGCGCGCGTTCTGGCTTAGTCTGCGCAAGTGCCGGAAAGAAAACATGTAATTGTTTTCTTTTACGCCGGTTTAAACATCCCGGATAAGCGCAAATTAGTACCATTTCTATTAGCCGTCTTACCTACAATCTCTGTTCTGTGTAAACAATGAGTGACGTACACGCACGAGAGATCACTTCCGGCGCACACGTCACACACCAGGAAGCGCGCGCGCCCCAAAAAAGGTTCACCCCCCAAAAAGAAAATTTGTGTAATTTACTCACTCTAATGTTGTTCCAAACCTGTATTAATTTTGTTCTTGTGCTGAACACAAAATAATATATTCTGAAGAATGTGGGTAACCAGACAGTTGCTGGTCCCCATTGACTTCCATAGGAAACAAATATACTATAGAAGACACTGGGGTACATCAACTGTTTGGTTACACACATTCTTCCAAATAACGTTTATTTTCAACAGAAGAAAGAAACTTATTCGGGTTTAAAACAACTTGAGAGAGTAAATTATGGCAATTAAAATTTATGGGAAAACTATCAATTTAATGTTAATAAAACAACAAAACACAAGGAAAACACTCACTGCTCTTGACTGAGAACTTTAATAGTAGCTTACATGTGCATACATGTGTATGTGTTTTGTGTTAGTCCATTTTTTATTTATTTATTGTTATTACTTTAACAGCTCAGGGATGTTCAGCCTGTTTGTGCACTTTCTAAAGATTATTTGCACTGTCAGTTCTGTTTTTGAATAAAGGTTTGGAAATTAATGCTTTTTAGTTTTTTTTTAAATCCGATTCATCGATTAATCGAAAAATAATCGACCGATTCATTGATTACTAAAATAATCGTTAGTTGCAGCCCTAATTTACTTGATCATATCAGAGCTGACGTTTGTTTGTACATTATACTAAAGGACTTTTACTTGATAAAAGAGTCTAAACTATCGATCGGACGAGGAAGGAGTGTACTAGATCGTGTGCGGCCGGTTTGAAGTAAACGGATGTTATTTTAGCGTGTACTGTTGCTTTAAGTGACAATCCTGCAGACTGTGCTGATGAACTCCAGCTGAATTACACAGTTAATAGATCCACGACTCGCCTCACAAACAAACAGACTGAATGTGCTCATGCAAAGCAGTCTAAAGCATATGCCATCTATCAGCCTCTCCGGGAATAAGACGAGGGCGAGCACGCCGGAGCAGGACTGTATTAAACTCCTCGGCGCGCAGCGGGCCGGAGACCAGGAGATGAGGAAAATCCCTCGGGAGAGGAGAAGCACACGCCGGTTTCTGCTTTAATACCTCTCCTCTCCTTCATCCGCATGTAAACAGATCGCCCCGCTCGCCTGACACTGAGATACCACAGTAAAACACTACTGTATACACACTATATACACTATACTGATGAGGACATCGCAGGAACTTAGCTGGTTTCTCATTAAAATACAGACTCCATATTTGAAGGTCCTAATCATAAATCTGCTCATTTCAAACTTTATTATTTACAGAAACTAGAAGTGGCAATATAGTGAAAATAATTCAATTAAGTCCTGACGATTTAAAAACTTAATGTGTTTCAGGGTTTACACTTTTTATTACAAATGACCTTTTATTATTACAGGGTTTTTATTATTATTATTATATTTTTTTTTAAACTCATTAATAGCTATTTCCACCTGATAAAATGTTAGAGCTTAACATGTCTTAATTTTTTTTATACTGTAAAAGTTTGTATTAATTGCCATGACTTCATAAAATGTTATTATTAATTTGCTATGATTTAAGACTTTATTAATTTTTATGACTTTCTGAGATTGTATTTATTTCTTTGACTTATGATTTGATTAATTTCCATAACTGTTTAAGAATTTATTTTCCAAGACTTTAAGATTTATTTGACTAATTTCCATTACTTAAAATGTAATTTATTTTCCACATTTTTCAAGTTTTTACGGATTTCTATAACTTAAGATTTTAATCATTTCCATTACTTAAAACTTAAACTTTAAAACTTAACATTTTATTAATTTCTATAACATTTTTAAATGTAATAAATTTCCTTAATTCTTTAAGATTATTATTTTTCAAGCCTATTAAGATTTATTAAAATTTCTGTAAATTTGAGAAGTTATTCATTATTCAGTTATTAAAATTAATAAATGTGATATTAGCTGACATTTCGATTTTTAGCTGTTTTAACTTTTCCATAAAACATTACATCTGTCAAAATGCATTGCATGCACAGCATTATATCCATGCAGTATGATTCTTTTTAGTGAATCGGTTCATTTGTTTGCTGAATCGGTTCAATTGTTTGCTGAATCGGTTCATTTGTTTGCTGAATCGGTTCATTTGTTTGCTGAATCGGTTCATTTGTTTGCTGAATCGGTTCAGTTGTTTGCTGAATCGGTTCATTTGTTTGCTGAATCGGTTCAGTTGTTTGCTGAATCGGTTCATTTGTTTGCTGAATCGGTTCAGTTGTTTGCTGAATCGGTTCATTTGTTTGCTGAATCGATTCATTGTTTCATGGCATTTTTAACCTCTGGTGTACTAAATGAAAACAGCAGCGCAAATCATTTCATCGTTTGATGAGAAAGGCTTCAGTTCATATTGATGTCTTTATTGAGTTGATTTCTTTTCTAGCTCCTGATATGAAGTTTGTGAAAGTATATGAATTGTGTATGAGTGTCAATATCAGGCCTTAATCACGAAGATCTAGTTATTTTCTGCTTGACATGCGACTGCGTTCGTTTGAAATGCCAGAGCGTTCGAGGAAATGAGCTCGCATTGCATTGCATTGGTTTTCATTTTTTGAAACAGAACACAGGAGATCATTAGATGAGTGTGATTAACCTTTAGATGCATGTAAACAATGCATGTCTGCTTATGGATGTGTGATGATGGAATAATGATGTCTGAATAAAATAGCACATCTATAGCTACTAGTGTTGGGTTGTTAAATAAGTGACTTAAAGGTGACATTATGCCCCTTTTCACAAGATGTAATATAAATCTATGGTCTCCACAGAATTTGTGTTTGAAATTTCAGCTCAAAATACCAGATCATTTATTATATCTTGTCAAATTGGCCCCTTTTTGAGCGAGAGCAAAAATGTGCCATTTTTGTGTGTCTCTTTAAATGCAAATGAGCTGTTGCTCCGCCTCCGTTCAGAAGAGGGCGGAGTCTTTACACGAGCTTCAGAAACTCCGGCAATAACAGAACAGGCCAGAATCCCAGAATAACCAGCAGCGAGTGCAGCCTTACGGAGAGACTCAGGAAGAGTTTCTGGATGTTAGTGGAGACATTTCTGTAGTTGTTGTGGAGTTACACTGATCATCTCATCATCATGTTGAGCTCTTACACAAGTGTGCACAGTTCCTGAGGTGTTTATAAGACAGCGCTGACATGTTCTGGTCAATAGTGTTCAGTGCTCGTCTGTGCTCGACCACACAACAGTTTCATGCTTTGCTGGATCTTCTGCCATCGCGTTACAACTGGTCTCTGTGTCGCTTGAGGAACCAAATGTTGTCGGCTGGTGTGTGTAAACGTGCAGATTAAGGGCCGGTAATAATATAAACGTGCAGATTAAGGGCCGGTAATGTTATAAACGTGCAGATTAAGGGCCGGTAAAATTATAAACGTGCAGATTAAGGGCCGGGAATATTATAAACATGCAGATTAAGGGCCGGGTAATATTACAAACGTGCAGATTAAGGGCCTGGAATATTATAAACGTGCAGATTAAGGGCCGGGTAATATTATAAACGTGCAGATTAAGGGCCGGGTAATATTAAAAAAACGTGCAGATTAAGGGCCTGGAATATTATAAACGTGCAGATTAAGGGCCAATATTACAAACGTGCAGATTAAGGGCCGGGTAATATTACAAACGTGCAGATTAAGGGCCGGTAATATTAAAAAACGTGCAGATTAAGGGCCTGGAATATTATAAACGTGCAGATTAAGGGCCGGTAATATATAAAAACGTGCAGATTAAGGGCCTGGAATATTATAAACGTGCAGATTAAGGGCCGGTAATATTATAAACGTGCAGATTAAGGGCCGGGTAATATTATAAACGTGCAGATTAAGGGCCGGTAATGTTATAAACGTGCAGATTAAGGGCCGGTAATATTACAAACGTGCAGATTAAGGGCCGGTAATATTATAAACGTGCAGATTAAGGGCCGGGTAATGTTATAAACGTGCAGATTAAGGGCCGGGTAATATTACAAACGTGCAGATTAAGGGCCGGTAATATTACAAACGTGCAGATTAAGGGCCTGTAATATTAAAAAACGTGTAGATTAAGGGCCGGTAATAATATAAACGTGCAGATTAAGGGCCGGTAAACGTGCAGATAAAGGGCCTGTAATATTATAAACGTGCAGATAAAGGGCCTGGAATATTATAAACGTGCAGATTAAGGGCCGGTAAACGTGCAGATTAAGGGCCGGTAATATTATAAACGTGCAGATTAAGGGCCGGTAATATTAAAAAACGTGCAGATTAAGGGCCTGGAATATTATAAACGTGCAGATTAAGGGCCGGTAATATTAAAAAAACGTGCAGATTAAGGGCCTGGAATATTATAAACGTGCAGATTAAGGGCCGGTAATATTATAAACGTGCAGATTAAGGGCCGGGTAATATTATAAACGTGCAGATTAAGGGCCGGTAATGTTATAAACGTGCAGATTAAGGGCCGGGTAATATTACAAACGTGCAGATTAAGGGCCGGGTAATATTATAAACGTGCAGATTAAGGGCCGGTAATGTTATAAACGTGCAGATTAAGGGCCGGTAATATTACAAACGTGCAGATTAAGGGCCGGTAATATTACAAACGTGCAGATTAAGGGCCGGTAATATTATAAACGTGCAGATTAAGGGCCGGTAATAATATAAACGTGCAGATTAAGGGCCGGTAAACGTGCAGATAAAGGGCCTGTAATATTATAAACGTGCAGATAAAGGGCCTGGAATATTATAAACGTGCAGATTAAGGGCCGGTAAACGTGCAGATAAAGGGCCTGGAATATTATAAACGTGCAGATTAAGGGCCGGTAAACGTGCAGATAAAGGGCCTGGAATATTATAAACGTGCAGATAAAGGGCCTGGAATATTATAAACGTGCAGATAAAGGGCCGGTAAACGTGCAGATTAAGGGCCGGTAATATTATAAACGTGCAGATTAAGGGCCGGTAATATTAAAAAACGTGCAGATTAAGGGCCGGTAATATTATAAACGTGCAGATTAAGGGCCGGTAAACGTGCAGATTAAGGGCCTGGAATATTATAAACGTGCAGATTAAGGGCCGGTAAACGTGCAGATAAAGGGCCTGGAATATTATAAACGTGCAGATAAAGGGCCTGGAATATTATAAACGTGCAGATAAAGGGCCGGTAAACGTGCAGATTAAGGGCCGGTAATATTATAAACGTGCAGATTAAGGGCCGGTAATATTAAAAAACGTGCAGATTAAGGGCCGGGTAATATTATAAACGTGCAGATTAAGGGCCGGGTAATATTACAAACGTGCAGATTAAGGGCCGGTAATATTATAAACGTGCAGATTAAGGGCCGGTAATAATATAAACGTGCAGATTAAGGGCCGGTAAACGTGCAGATAAAGGGCCTGTAATATTATAAACGTGCAGATAAAGGGCCTGGAATATTATAAACGTGCAGATTAAGGGCCGGTAAACGTGCAGATAAAGGGCCTGGAATATTATAAACGTGCAGATTAAGGGCCGGTAAACGTGCAGATAAAGGGCCTGGAATATTATAAACGTGCAGATAAAGGGCCTGGAATATTATAAACGTGCAGATAAAGGGGCCGGTAAACGTGCAGATTAAGGCCGGTAATATTATAAACGTGCAGATTAAGGGCCGGTAATATTAAAAAACGTGCAGATTAAGGGCCGGTAATATTATAAACGTGCAGATTAAGGGCCGGTAAACGTGCAGATTAAGGGCCGGTAATATTACAAACGTGCAGATTAAGGGCCGGTAAACGTGCAGATTAAGGGCCGGTAATATTATAAACGTGCAGATTAAGGGCCGGTAATATTATAAACGTGCAGATTAAGGGCCGGTAATATTAAAAAACGTGTAGATTAAGGGCCGGTAATATTATAAACGTGTAGATTAAGGGCCGGTAATATTATAAACGTGCAGATTAAGGGCCGGGTAATATTATAAACGTGTAGATTAAGGGCCGGGTAATATTACAAACGTGCAGATTAAGGGCCGGTAATATTACAAACGTGCAGATTAAGGGCCGGTAATATTACAAACGTGCAGATTAAGGGCCGGTAATATTACAAACGTGTAGATTAAGGGCCGGGTAATATTATAAACGTGTAGATTAAGGGCCGGTAATATTACAAACGTGCAGATTAAGGGCCGGGTAATGTTATAAACGTGCAGATTAAGGGCCGGTAATATTATAAACGTGCAGATAAAGGGCCGGTAATATTATAAACGTGCAGATTAAGGGCCGGTAATGTTATGAACGTGCAGATTAAGGGCCGGGTAATATTATAATAAGATCCTCTTCATACATCAGAAGGGGAGCGAAATCTGATCGGTTTATTTTTTGTCATGCTTGCAGAGAAAGGCTCACCAGAACAGAGTTATGGGTTTCACTTTTCACGTTTTCTGGGTTGGTAGAAGCCCGATTACAGCACTTACACACAGAGAAAGTCAGATTTTCATGATATATTCCTTTAAAAACACTTTCAAATGACAAAAGTAGCATCTTTCTCTCTGATTTGATCTCTGACCGTTCCACTGGGTCATCACACCTGTGTCTGTAGTGATGATGAGATAATCTTGACTGTAAATTAAACACAATAATTATCCCTCAGAAGCTCATTAGGCACACACTCTGCTCTCTAGGGATACAAACACAGCCTTTAGTTAAAGAAACGCTGACAAAAGAACATGCATCTGGCTCCTCTCTCGACACGCTCCACCGCGCGCTCACACTCTGTTGTGTTACAGGAACAAGCTTCAGAATGCGATCCTTATTAATTTTGCCATGACAACATTAATGGAGTGCAATGGTCCGATTCATCTCTCCTCCCTCTGGAGGCGTTTGACGAGCTCCTGTCAGTCTCGGGTGGGCGGAGCCTCGTCTCATTAATAACAGTCATCATTTACTTGATCTGTTCAGATGTATGAATTTAAATGAGCTAATATGGAGTGAGACTCCAGACACAAATGATCCATCCGTCACGTTTGTCTGCTGAATTGTGTTTGACAGAATCACGAGTAGCACCTCGCCTTCTTATGAGTATATTAATCAATAAATATGAATGCTTTTTATCTTAATAAATATAAAAAATATTGCTAGTTTAACTTAAAGTAAAAATTAAAGTTAATACAATGGAGACGTCTAGATGGCTAGACGGATGAAAGCCTGAACCCTCTATAAAAGTTATTTGAGATTTGAATTCGAAACCTTAAATTACTTAAAATAAAACTTTATCAAAACTGAAATACTTAAATGTAACACCAAAGTAAAGTAAAAAAAAACAACAACTGGAAATATTTTGATTCAAACACTTTTCTTGAATACAAATTTGCTTTGCAGGGAATTATTTTAAAACAGCTAATTTAATATATATATATATATTATATTTTATATGAATATTGTATAAAACGTTGTATTTTAATATTATATTATAATACTGTACTTTCTATGTTGGTCTGATATTTTATATATTCAAATAAATGTGTGAATTAAATAATAAATTTATGCATTTAATTTTTATAACCAGCTATCTGTGTCCTGAAAAGCAATATCAGTGTTTGTGCAACATCAGTAAAACCATGCTCAAGTTGCAGACAGACCTATAGACAGACAGATGTATAGATACAAATATAGATATAAAGATAGATATATGTATATATATATAGATATATAGATATATAGATAGATAGATAGATAGATAGATAGATAGACAGATAGACAGATTTGTATAGATAGATAGACAGACAGATGTGTATAGATAGATAGACAGACAGACAGATGTGGATAGATAGATAGGCGAGGTCAGATCGCGAGCGATGAAGGCGTACACAGCGTAAACACCGGCGCTGGAGTGTGTGTGTGTGTGTGTGTGTGATGGCTCTGGGAGTACATTAACAGAAGAGCCCCATCTGGGCGGCACCGTTCCACTCAACGCCCCGTTTCATTATCTCTCCATGTTCCCTGTGACCTGCAGAAAAATGACAACTGATTTACCTCAACATCAATTTGTATGTAAATCAGAGAAGGACTGGAGCGCGGCGAGTGGCTTAGCGGCGCTCATGCGCGGGTCTGAGACTGTCAGTGTGTGTGTGTGTCAGTGTGTGTTCGTCAGCGCCGGGCCGAACCTGAGAGGTTAATGGAGCTGATTCAGATCATGTGACCCGCTCTGACACGTCACGCCGAATAAAATCAACACAAGCAGATATTATGAAAACTGCATTAGACACTTTTCTGTTTATGATTCATCATAGAGGTGTGCCATATTGACAAAAAAATGATATCTATATTTTGCTAACACTTTACAATAAGGTTCGTTAGTTAACATTAGTTGACTAAATTACACTGTAAAAAAAAGATTAGTTCACTCAACTTAACTAAGTCAAGTCATCTTGTTGCTTTGAGTTAATTTGAGTCAACTTATAGTGTCAAGTTTATGCATCAATTAGTGTTTTGAAGTGTAATAAACTTGACACTTTAAGTTGACTCAAATTAACTCAAAGCAACAAGATGACTTGACTTAGTTAAGTTGAGTAAACTAATCTTTTTTTACAGTGTAGTTAGCATGCCCTTCGAGGACACTCCCAAGCCACGGCCTACCGGTAAGAGCGCAGTTAAACAACAAGGCTATGCTACTAGTGAGTCTCTGTGACGAGTCTGCCCGGGATTTTGCGGTCGCCCAAAATGTCCGGGATTCGGCTTTAGCGCTCTACAGTCGCCGTTCCTCATGTTCACTGCGGCGAGCGGGACGAGACTGACGGCCGCGGGAGAACGGCGCGAGGCCGGGTGGCGTGATTACTGATGAGCGGCGTCTGTGAGACGCACCGGTCTCGTATCTCTCACGGAGGAGCGGGGATCTTCTTAGCAATGTTAAAACGCACATCAACCGATCACTTGTTTAGCGTTCATGTAAACACTACATTCACCAATCGGGATGAGTTCAGTTAGATTGAAACAAAAGGTGTGCGAGTAAACAATGAATGGCGACTGCAGAAAGCAAAAGCCGAATCCCGGACATTTTGGGCGATCTCAACGGCCGGACATGTCCGTGAAAAAGAGGATGGTAACCACTACTACTCAGCTTTCTCCACAGAACAAGAGCCGGTTAGCTTAGCTTCCAGATAAAAGATGGCTGACACTATTTGTGCATTCTGTGAGTGAGATCCCCTCTGTGTGCGGCCTGAAGACATGCGGATCTAGCGCCTCCTACTGGCTGGAGTCTCACTCACTGCTCTTTTTGCAAGTGAACCAAAATTTGTAAACAAAGCCACACGTGTGCTAAGGTCGTCCATTCATTGGACAAGGATTCTCAAGTAGGGAAATCAGGAAGTGCAACAAAAAAAAGGCTTGATGGAGATATTTCGTACTGCAATATTTGTTCTTTTGCTGTTTTTGTTATTCTCTACAAACGCAATATGAAGAAACTAATGAGTATCATATGACATAATGTCATACGATGATGTGCTGCAAGACGGTTCCGGCGGAGAGAACATGCTCTCATGTGCGCCTACCATGGGATGCTGACAGTGGATATAAAGTGTAAAGTTTAGATTCACAGAGAGGGGATATGTTCACACATTTAAATAATGAGATTCTTATTGTATATACTGCTAACAAGTGCTGTCAACGTTAACGCTTACGATTAAGTTTGACCAGCTTAACGTAAATTAACGCAACACCCCACACCCACCATCCCTGTATTGTAACTATCGTTACATTATATGAACTCGCTCGTATTCATGCAAATGCTTTTAAAGCATTTATGCGCGATTAGACTAAAGAGAACGCTCTGTGTGTGAATGTCCTGATGCGCACACACTCATTCATTCATTCCATTCCAATGATGCACACACGACGCGCAGAAAGACGCGCAACAGTATAGTGTGGCCAGACAGCGCGCCGGAATGCAATTCTCTTTCGCACTTGAACGAACAATATTGATATTGGGCCGATATTGGGTCGGTTCATGTTCACATCGTAAACGAACCGTACCAGAGTTCGTTTGGAACCGTACCGAGAGCACCTCTTCAGCTGGGTCTCGGTTCGATTGTTTGGTCCGCTCCCGAGTTCGATTGCTGTATTCACACCTGCCCAAAAGGTCCGCACCAAGGGGGAAAACGAACTAGAGTTCGATTCAATCGAACCAAACAAGGCAGGGTGTGAATACACCCTAAGTCGCACTGGACTATAAGTCGCATTTTTTTTAATTATTATTTCACAAAATCCAAGACCAAGCACAGACATTTAATCTGGAAAGGCAAGATATTCAGCTCCACAACAGCACACAGAACAACAGCTGAATAGTGTCCGGTGTGTTAGCGCAACACAGGGTTTCCCTACAGCACTTTGGAATTAAGGTGGCCGCTTAATAACACACGCCTGCCGCCTTAACTACGGCGTCAAAAACATGTATGTGAGCGATATCCGCCGCGTTACTCTGTCCTGTTTAGAGCTCAGATTCTCTGCCCGAGCCGATATTTCCCGCCGCTATCCTCGGGCCGGACCCGTGATCTTGAGACGTGCGGCGCGGGACTAGATGTGATCGGCGAGCGCGGGCGGTAGCCTAATGCGCTCACTCTGTGTGTGCGGCTGCGGGAGAATAACACGATTAAATATAAATATCTATGAATAAAACATATAAAAACGAATAAATTGTTATTCATCTGTTGCAGAAAAGCAACAAGAACAACTAAAACAAAATAGAAACGATTTACAGGCCAGAGTTTCTATTTGTAACATGTTTGCAGCGTTGAGCGATGTAGCCAATCACAGACATATGTGTTGATTTCTTGAACGCAATGACCAATCAGAAGCTTTTAAGATAGAATACCCTCACCGACTTTAGTTTAAAGTCACCGAAACTGTCTTTAGACTCGGTTTCTCCTGGTCAGTGGCGGAGTTGTTTTCTGTTTTCTGAAACTGCAGAATATCACCAGGGAACGTTTT